>KB673423.1:3487304-3506813 GCA_000349145.1 Anopheles dirus
CCGTTCGCGTGCACCCAAAGGGATGGGGGAGAGGGCCGAGTGGTGAGTTTTCTTTTTGTGACGTCAACGGCCCATCTCATCACCGTATCCACCACCTCCCAAGGGGACAAAGTGCACCAACACTCGGTCCGAGTCCGAGAGCCCCGAGAGCCCGGGCAGCGATCGTTCGCGGTGATCTCAAAGTTCATCCCACGGAGACGGTTCGTCGGCGGCCATCATCTCGTCATGGGATTACTATCGCACCGAAGTGAGAGGGAGCGAACGCAGCAACAACAACAAAAACACAATTTCAAACACTGAAGTGGGTCTTCTTGCCCCTGTAGGCTAGTGTGCAGCAGACGATCGGTGATATTTATAACCTCCAAGAGGAGCCCGTCCACATCTGTCAAAACGGTCGCCCAAAACGCCCCAACAATCTTTAGACCTAGCGATCGCATCCAGGCAGGCACTTAATCGCTTCTCTCTCTTTCTCTCTCTCGGCAGCGGAAAATGATGTGTCAAACGGTTGCAAACCAAGCAAGAAAGAGAGATCACACGGTGACCTCTTGGGGCTACACGCACTCGGGTGATATGACCGGAACACGACCGTAGCTCCCTTTTTTACATAATAAGAGCGCGCGATAATTGGGGTCCCATTGGCGAAGCGAACGTCTGTCTGGTGATGACCTTGCGGGGCGAGTACGACACAGGGTGATCATCTCCCCCGAGATGGCCGCTAGCAAACGATGCTCCAACAAATCACTACACTTCACGGGCCATTGCCCACGCTGCGATTGCTTGCTTGTGTCCGTCCACTTGCCTCTGTCACATGGAAATCACACAGCGAGTGGGGTTTTATTTTCCGTACGCGAGAGCGTGGGATGTTGCCGTGCCGCATCCCTTCGCCACTCGTGACGATTTTCCACCAATTAGCTTTTATCTCTCTCGCGTCGTTCTGTGAAGCGCGTGGTTTTATCGTCCACCTTCGGGGGGATATTTTTGGTTTAGGACAACCGCTCTCGAACGACCTGGCCAATGACCTGGGCTGGAGCATGGAAAAGGAGCGCATTGGAGCGATAAAAAACGTTGCGATTTTATGACAACTGTATCATAACTTGCCGGTGCCGGGGACACACACGATTCGACGATTGGATAAAGTTGTTCAGGGGTTGGATTTATGACTTCGGGATTGAAAACTATCGATTTCCCATCACGATCCGGACGTGTCTGGGCGACCGTGGCGTGCGCGTTGGAACGCATTGCAACTATTGCAACCGGCAGAGAGAGAAGTACCCGGGCGCCGGTACAGGGTCGGATCGTAATCTTGCACGTTTGGATCGTGGCCAGGCTGCACACAGCACAACAAGTGGCCGACGGAGCACGACAATGTTGCAGAAATTGACGTTACGAACGAATACAAAAAAACAAGCGGCGGCGTCGTCTAGTGGGTCCGGATATTTGGCAGATTTTCGATGGAAATACCGGTATCCATCGGTGTCTTGCACCACACTCTCGCAGCAAGTGCAATCGGAGACCGGTGTGGTGCCTGCTGGGTGCATGTCGCCATACACGCCTCCCCACACGCTAATCCGTCACTAATGACACACAAATGCTTTGGGCTCGGGCGATTAAGGAGCGGCGTTCCAAGGACAACCCGTCCTCCTCCCGTGCTCGTTCTCTCTCTCCGCGCTACTCAGCAGCCCCACCAGCAATTGTACACACCGTGGAGGTGGTCAACCGTGACATGCCTCCCGCTCCCCGCGGTTGGACGCGGTCTGACGGTGACGAAAGTGCCGCTCAGTTAGTGACCTTCAACACACCAGGCAGCAGCAGAGCAGGCCGCGCTGGCTAACGGAGATTGAGACCATCCCACCACCATCACCCGGGAGCTGGCAGTTGGTCAAGCGTCCCACACACACACGCCGGCGGTTGTGAAGTTGGCGTTTTAATTTTACGCCAACCGAGAAACGCGACACCGTGACGACGCCGACGTGATGACCTTGCCTCGTCTCAAGCCATTTGGCACTTGGCGTGCTCGGGCGCGAGAGAGCACGTAAACGAGGGAAAGAGACACAGCCGCTCGCAAGACATGCAATTTTGTGCACCTGTGGTGCATGAATTGCAAGAACTCTTTTATCACCTCCCTGATGAAGATCAAGGGATCGCAAAATATGTATTTTAACAATTTTACGATATTTTCTTCCATAGAAGAATCACCCTGTGCCGAACGTCAGAATGTTTATTATTTACTCCAGGAATAAAGCTTTTACCAGAATTGATTTATTGATGAACTCAGCTCCCCTAAAGGCTGTCCCGACGTCCCCGGAAACCTTTTTTCGAGGCCAAATTCCAATGTCTGCATTCCCTGACTACATTCCTGTGTTACTTTGGGAGGGGAATCGGCAAAAACCGTCCACCGTGCTCTTCATCCCATCCCCTACCTCGTGGACTCGGGGCCTGGAACCTGCTCGCAAAAAAAAATACTTTCTGGTTCCGCAATAATGGAGGCTCTTCAATGGCGAAGCTCCCGGTGTGGCTTAGCTTGTACGACACACGACGGCATGTTTGTCAAACGACGACTACCCCTCGGCCCAACGGCTCGTATCGATCCAACAAAGTTCAATGTCTCTCTCTCCCGCGGGATTTCCCGGCACATCCCGGACGGGGCGGCCAGTGTTCCGGGACCACCGACCGCTAGGCTGGGCAATGCAAAATCCAGACCTGACGGGGGAGAACTGACGACGATGGGACTGCTGCAAGCGAATGAATGCGAACATAAAAGCACTTGACGGTGGCACCAAAAGAAGGAGACGGGGAGTACTCCCCTTTCTCTCTCTCTCTCTCTCTCTCTCTCTCTCTCTCTCTCTCTCTCTCTCTCTCTTTATCACACACACTCGAACCACCTTCTCCTCCTGTGTGTGACGGGTGGTAGGCTTCATTAGTTATTCACAAAAGCGCGGCCGCCCGCCCAACGAACGGTGTGTGCCGGGCCCACAGGAAGAAAACTGCCGTTATGACGTTGTTAATCGAAGGCTGGGAGGGAAGTAAAACAAAACCAAACACAGAAACGACACGGCCTTTGCGGCGGAATAATGGTGCGCATTCCAAATAGCGACGCGAAAAGCATCCCAAAAGCATCCGAAAATGCCATTGGCACCATGCCAGGCATGGGAAGCTGAGATGGAGATTTCTTTTCCCTTTGTTTCCACGACAGGACAGGAAGTTCGGTCGGGATGTCAACCGGAGCTGTTCCATCCATATCTTGACATTCATAATTCGTTCGTGGCATTAATTTTTCAAACGTAGACACCGCCGTCATCGCCAACAGATGGGCGTCCTTCCTTTGTGTGTTTCCTTGGCTTTCCCGGAAATAAAGAGAAGCGTAGGAAGGAAGTTATTAAACGTCCAATTAGCGGACGACCTTGTATAGTTGGACAATTACGTTTCCATTATATCTGGACTCGCCCACTCCGAGTTTAGAACGAAAACTTTCCCAGAACTCACTCCTGTGGACAACACTCTCATCGCCGGTCACAATGTGGTTGGAATTGGAGTTGGAGCATCATTGAATCGCTATTGGAATGCATCGAGATTCCAACAAAACAAGTTTTTCATTCATGCCAATAATCGTTAAATCTCGTTTTTTACTAAACAGAATATGGTATGGTATCTGAAGAAAAAAATCATACAAAAATTTAAATCGCCTCCAATGGACTCTCGGGTATCGATTACCAACATGATCACGACTCCAGGTATTCGCGCGACAAGTGTGCCCCCGCCGCCATCGCGCGCAATCTTCCCATTTGGCCCCGTTTCTTTTTCCCGGCTTGTGGGTCGTGGTTTTTCGCTCTTTTTCGAACACTTGTTCCTGCGGCAGAGACCCGGTTCCCGTTCATTCCCATCTGACCTCGACCGGTGCGCCGGACACCACACCCGCCGAACTGTCACACGCACAAACATACACATACACACACACACACACACACGCCCAAAGAGAAACCTCGATCGAGCGTGACATTCAGAGGACGCCACACAGCAGAGCAGAGCAACAACAAAAAAAAGCAAGGAAGCTTCTCTCCACGCGGGACCGGAAAAGGTGGATCGTACACTTCGCCCGATCGAACGGACAGAGGAGGCAAGAGAAGGCACGAAGAAACACACGCGCCGCGGTCAGCTCCACTCCAACTCCAACGAAGAAGACGCACACGCCAGCCAGAGCAGGCCACGAAGAACTCATTTTCACCGTTAATCTTCAATTCTTGTTTCTCGCCTGCCCGGAGAGAACCCGATCCCGAAGTCGGTTGCGATCGCGAGAGTGCGAAGAACAAGATGGAGTCACAACGACAGTGAAATGGACCATCCGGACAGCAGCACCGTCGCGGTGTGGCTTGACATTGGACACTCCCGTGGCCTTTCTTGTTCCAGAGATGAGATTTCTTCTGACTTCGTCGTCCCATTCCCCGCAGCTCGTGGAACCTATCGATCGGCTGACGGATCGGCGAAGAAATGATCTTTCCTCTCACCATCTGAGGATCGTGCGGCTCTTTTCGCTGACTTCCCTCCCTTTCTTCGAATTGGTTTTTAATTTTCGACTCACCCAAAAACGGCGGCGGACGACGCGGACAGACCGCCATACCGCGACAGCCAGTTGTGCCATTTCACGTTTGGTTCCACCAGTTTTTCGGGTCTTAATTTTAGTTTCGGGTTTTTTTTCTTCCCCATGTTTTGGCTTTTATGGCCCAGCGCCACCCTGTGGTGCCCGCGCTGGGGGGAACTTAATCGGGAGCATTAATCTGCATAAAAACGGGCGAGAGAAATGGCGAAAACGGCACCGGCATCGCCGGACTTGGCCGTCGGGGAGGCAGCAGTGGAGGTGAAAATTGTCACACGAAGCGTGGCGGCACGGTCGGAGTGTCGGGAGAGTCAGAGATGGTCTCACCACCGACCGACCGGATCGAATTTCACATTTTTTCGGCTCTTCCTGAGTGGGGCTGTCCAAAAATGGGAGGAATAAATGAGCACGGCGCTTGCAAGAGGACGTGTGTCCCAGTGTGGTCGCACGATCGCGCGTTGTATATGATGCCTCTAGAGGCGGTATGCCTCTTTGGTGACTGGAAATTTACGGGTTTTCCACAAACCGGTGCACGCCGCGCCGCCCAGACCACCGTCGTTATCTTCATCCGGAGGGGCCTCGGGATGGACGATGGATACTGAAGTCGTGGACATGGAGAATATTAATGGACGCAAGTGGTTGGCAAAAACTCACCATCTCGTACGCTGGGACCACATCCACGGGGCTATATGCTGGACCAAAATCGCCCAGAAACCCTCGTGGACGTCCCTGAGCTACGCACTTTTATGTCCTACACCATGTTTCAGCTCCACTCACTGCCTTTGTTTGATTAGAATTCCAAATAGTGCGTCTCTTTCGCGACGATCGGAACGCACTGATCGATCGTGCCGTCGCGGCCTCACCTTCTACTTAGCAGACGACGATCATTTGTCTGATTAGAATTTCCAATGTTCCAAACATGCTGCGTGCCGTTCGTGTGCGTTTTGCTATGCGTGAGGCGTAGCGAAATGGAAGAATAGAAGTATATTCTAGTTCATGGGCCCATCCATCAATAGCGCAGTGTCAATGACCCTTGAGGAGTTTGGACACTGATGATCTTGTGAATAAGTTGTGATTGACTGTCATTTCTACTGCTTTCAGCATATGTTCATTTTCTGAATCTTGCCTCTGCAATGGTGCATCAAAATCTAATAGCAAGTAGTTCAATCGTGTGCTCAATACAACGTAAGCGCACCACAAGGAAGGTCAGAAGGGCTTTGTCCGCCGAGTCCGGAAGTGGACGTGTCAAAAGCCGCATCACAACTTCACGGAACTATAACACCAACCCACGCCACGCCGTGCGGTTAGACACGAGATGGTTTACAGTTTACGGTTTGCGCGTGTGGCTTTCGCTACGTGCTCTCCTACCAGTCCGGAACGAAAGTATAACGCGTCAGTTCGTCTTTACGCCTTCCCCGTCGTTGCACGACGACGACGACGACACACATTCACTAGGGTCTTTCTCCCTTCAGGTCACACAGCGACCACTCCACCTACGTGCGAGCCAACCACCGCGGCCACCGTCGATCTGAGCACGTTTCGCCAATCCCCACATCCCACAAAGGGAGTATATGCAGCGTTAATGGAGCAAAAAGCGAAGCGGCAACAAAACAAAAAAAAGGATTTAGATTTCGCACGGAAACGGAGCCCCCAGCTCAGGCTCATTTCTTTCCCTGACAGACAGAAGAGAGGAGATTCAAAATGGCTCCCCGCTTTCGGTGCTCCGGTGCTGCCTAAAATGGCGCCCGCGTGTCGGTTGAGACCGACATCACAAAGCGCGACGACGACGATCGCATACGCACGATCGAGCTCCACTTGTGGCTCCCTCCGTGGACAGAAACAAGTTTCAAGCAAAGGAAGCAGCAGAGAAACAGAAAGAGAGAAAGAGAGAGAGAGAGAGAGAGAGAGAGAGAGAGCGTGAATTGATGCCGAAACTAACTAGGCAAACGCATCGAACGAAGAGCCAGGCCAGGCACTGGTGGTGTGGGCTTGTGCATCACAGACCCTCGAAGTTTTGACCTTTCAACAAGTAACGGGTGATGCTGCGACCGTTGAAAGGGTAGTCTCGGATGGACCGGCCGGTCGCATCATTTACGCAATCGCAATGTGGCTGCAGCGGAGCTTATTATCCCTCCTCCCTGCGTGCTGCCGTGATCGTCTCCTTCAAGGTCGTCAAGCGATCTTTTTTTCGCTCCTCATTATTACACACACACACACACACACTGGTCGAGTTGTTACACAGGGCATCACAAGGATCGAGAGGAGGATCTTGTACTAATAATAGTTTTATAACCTCGCTCCAAACACCGTCTCATAAAAAGAGTGAACAAGGTGGACTGGAGGAGCTGGGACAGAAGGGCAACTCCAGCACATTAACTGGGTGGCTCCTCACATTACGGTAAATTGAGTCATTGTAAAAGGCCATTCTGGGAGACAGAAAGAGATAGAAAGGGAGAGAGACCAAACCAGACAAGCCCATCGGAAAGGATGATTCATCCAGCGTCTTCATGCGAGGTGAAAGATCGCACAAGTACCCCACCAGCACAAGTTCTGGGCTGGCGAGTTCTTTTCGTTTGGACGATCTCTTCTCCCACATAATGCATTATGCATGCGCGAGATCTCGCCTCCTCGATTCGATCGATCGTTCACGAACGCATTATTTGTGTCTGTCTGACTCCAACACCGGCGAAAAACGGCAACGGTGTTTTCTCAGCCAAACCAAAAGGGAAAGGTCGCTGAAAGTCACGCACTCGGCCGTACACAGCACAGTCGCTGGGGTGATTGGCCATCTCTTGCAGATGGCGCACGGCAAGGCAAAAGCCTTTGGTTTTCGGAGCGTTGTCGTCGTGCGTCATCGTCAAATAATGAACGGTGCTGGTGGTGGTGAATGTGGTCGGCTTCCGGACCATCATCACTAGGGAAATCGCATCTCCGTGAGTCACACGACCTTTTTCCGACACGCTCCGGTGGCCTTCAGAGGAGACTCCTCTGCTGCCAAAAGGCCACACTACATTCGTGTAACTCGAAGCCGTACACACGCTCCCGCTGACAAAGGGGAGTCTCGAATGACTCACTGCGTGCTCCACCGCTCAGTGGTCCAGCCGGCAAGTCATCGAAATTGGGTCGAGTTTTTTTTTTCTCTCTCTCTTCCAAGCAATCCCACGTGGAAACTGACCGTTATTCAGCTGGAAACTGCTCCACGGCGAGTTCGTGATAAGAACATCCATCAGTGCCTGCTACGGAAAAGGTCAGACCCCTCATTAGGCGGCGTGGAAAATTAACTGCAACTCCATTGGCTTGCCATTCCAATTCGTATTATTAAACCCATTGGGGTCTATTGGGCCACCAAACGCTTAACATAAATTTATACTGTCAAACTTGCTAAAAAAAGCTTTGCAGCTGCGCCAGAGCCCATTCATCACGTGCCAATTACGCGAGGGGAACAATACATTACCGGACATGTTCTCCCCGACATGTCCCCGCTGGGAAAATCGGGTTTCGATTTTGGCGCTGGCTGTTCGATGAATCATACTCTCGATCATCATGCAGGTTAGGAGTTGGTATACCTCTAGAAACCTTTCCAAAAAAACAGCTGTTTTGCGAGCTGATCGCGATGTTGCCCACACTGATCCAATTCTGGAGACAACACGGAGCGCGCACTGCTCCCTCCTTCCCTGGGGGTATGACTTTCGCAAGAGAGGTGAAAAGCAAAACCACGAGAACGAACGCAACAACCCGACGACAAGGGGCCCAAACATTCAAACCGGCCTCCCTTGAACTGGCACCCGAACGAGTGGTCAGTGAACGTGTCTCCCCACCTTCCTCAAAGCAAACAGATGTCCAAAATCTCGACACGGACCGCAAGACACACCGGTTGTTGCTGCTGCTGCTGCGACTACTCAACATAAAATAGATCACCGAATGTGGCCCCACTCACTCGTGCGGAGCCATGTCTGCGAACCGGTGCGAGTGGGTTCAGCAAACAGCTGAGACAAGCGCCAATGGCACACATTTCGCAAGTCACAGAGAGCGATCGTTACCCCCGTCGTACTATTCACGCTACCCTTTGAACTGGCCAATTCACCGTTCGGACTCGGCGGCGGGTTCGTTTGTTTTTGGGAAGTCTTTGACCGTCCAAAAACCTAGCAAAAAAGGCAACAGGACCCGCGCTCAACATGGAGCGGTGACTCCCCTGAGGGGTTGTCCAATTTGTAGCTCCAATTGTAAACGACCGTCGCCGTCGTCGTGCCACGGGGTAAAGTCGTGTTGGCCTTGGTGGGTTGGCGGGCCAATATTTCATATCGCCCCGTGTGCGAGAAAGCGCAGCGAAACAGCTGTCCGGAACACAACTCCGTTCGGTTAAACGGTTGCGTTCTAAAACAGACGGCACGAGCCGTTGTGGGTTTGGTTCGGGCTGGTTTGGGGTGGGGTTTTTGCATTTGAGGGAGTGCATTCCAGTGGCTATACTTGTGGCCGACCCCGTAAGTGACCACTTATAATTAAATTAGGAAGCAATTATTATTTGCTGAAGGCACCAAACTGGGGCAGGGCTGTTTCGTTTTTAAATGGTGGATAGGTTGTCCCGCGAAACTTGAGCTTTTTCATTACAGAATTGTCCTTAAGTCGAACTCCGAGTCGGGACAGGCGTCGAAAAACTAGGCGCTGTTGCAAGAACAAGACTTCTTAAGCTGTGAATATGTTTTAAAGTACAAACATGAACACCTTCACATGCTCATGGCTGAACAGATAAATGAGATCTTAAGCTATTAATAATGGCATATTTAATCCGAGAGTAAAATATACCCCCCACAGATACCCAGCATTCTTATTCTTGCTCTCATCTTGAGCTTTTAATCAACCAATAGCGTCCACCTTAGACAACACTTCCACTGCAAGCAACAGGCTCCATAGCTCCACAACGCCGGAGCTCGTTCACCTTCGCACCGAAAAGGCACACCTTTCGAATGCCTTCGGGTCGGCGAAGAAATTAATGCCGGCACACAGCACACATGCCCGCCGAACACCCCGTGCCTCGATCTGCGCCAGGCGGTTAGAGAGATGGGGATACGTGTGCCAGCCGGAGTGAGCGGAGGCTTGTCCGCATATGCCTGATGCCCAAGCCGGAGCTTAGAAGTCGAGTCAAGTTCTTGCGGGCAATACTGTCGGCGTGCGGGAGACGGCACATGCAGGTGGTAGTGGTGGTGTGCAGAGGAGTGTCAATTTTCAATGCAATCCGGCTGCATTTTTTCCGACACCCTCCTCCAGCCTCTAGCCCCTTCTGGGGGCGTTTAGGTGAGCTGCTGGAAAAACTTGCTGCCCCAGAGATCCAACACCAGAGACGTGTTTTTCGTACACGTTTGCTTGGCTCCCTCTCCCGTCACATTTGTTAGGCAGCTCAAGAAGTCGAATCGACTTCGAGTTTGGAATGGTGAATAGTATAACGTTAAAGTTTCCTTCACAAGCACAGTGTGGAGGTTTGCGTTTTGCTGTTTCTTTTCCAACGCCGAGCTTTGGTGTTTGGCTTTGCGTTTTTCCCACTTGTCCAAAATGGAGGCCGACCACCTCCACAGCTCGGTACGGCGGCGGAGAACTTTAGCAGCACTTGGCTTGCACATTGCCATCCAAAAACACACGATATACGCGTAAATTTAACGAATGCACTGGAGCTACTTTTGAAGTGGGCGAAAGAAGTTTCTTGAGACTGAAATTTGAAACGAGATTTTTAAACGATGATTGGAGCAGTTTTCGATATAAGTGCAGGAGCTGGTTTACAGTCTAGAGTCGAGCCATCAAAACTTCTTCCCAATTTCAAACACTTGGATCACTATTTCTTCTTTAATAATCTTTCACGATTAAACTTCCAGAACATTAGAAGACCTCACTAAGATGGATATCTGCCATTATGAGCAGGAGATGACATATCACAAGCATCTGTAATATGTTCTAATCTCCTGTCTTGAAGAAAGTTTCACAGTATAACCCATACCATTTACTTTGTTGTCAGCTGTAAAAACTTATAGTATAATAACGAAATGTAAGAGCATTTCAACGTCCACATCCAGCTATCCCACAAACGGCCCAATGGACCGTGGGATCGATCGTATTTCCCAGCACCCGCCATCACTGATTCCTCACTGCAATGCGTGCCCAACAGCCATCGATCGCCGTTCGGATCGGCCACATGATCACACGGATCTCCGCCGGGAGGAGGCTTTTCCGTGCAGAAAACAAAAACTGGAAGAGAAGGTTTGCTTGCTGGCTTGTGTTGTGTGTGTGCGTGCTGGTTGCAGCTAAATTGCAGTAACGGGAACACCGATCGCCGCGATCGACTGGCTGGCCTTCGCTGGCCTTTCTAACCTCCTGTCGTTCTTGCGCTGTCTCTTTCATCCCCAACGCTGAGGCATGCACTGTGTGCCATTTTCTCTCTCCCTCTTTCTCGTCGTTACGCTCCACTGATGATGCTCGAGATGTCAGCCTCCGCGTGTCTGCTCCGAAAAGTGTTGGAGGCAAGAGTCACGTAAGCAGTATGAAAGAATTACTAATTTGCCGAGCGACTTCGGAGCGAAACAAGCAAGGGGAAAACAAACAAGCAAACAAAAAAGCACAGCAGCCTAAAAATAAAGCGAAAATCGATTAATAATCGCTTCCACGTACTTGCGTGTTGCATTGAAATGACGCATGTCTTGAGCGACAACCGCGGCGTGTGTGGCGCGGCCACTGCTGCTGAGCTGCCTCCTCTTGAGGCTTGATTGATTTCTGCACTCAGCTCAGCCGTACTGTTGCATCACCAACGCACGCGATCCAACGCAACTCCTGCGTCTCACTCTCTTTCTTTCGGCGAAGCACCTTGCAGAAATTGCAAACCGAGCGCCGGGGCACGCGGTTGCATCACGTTGGAGAGATCACGGAAAGCAGGAAAATCGAACGAACAACCTCCACCCCCCTATAAACACAGACGAGTCGGGGAGGATGGGGCATTTCAATTAAAATGTTTGTAACTGAGGTTTCGCTGCAGAACCGCACCAACAAACGAGCGGCAATATCCTTGGAATTTACCTCGAGGGAAACACAAAACGGCAGCGAGACACAACAGCGGGAGTAAATAATAAATTCACATCTTTATCTGCACACGGCGGCGGCTTCGTGAACGATATTTGTTGTTTTGACGTTTGTTTCGCCCAAAAACATCAAAGCCATGCTACTAACAAGCGGTCTTCCCTCTTCCTTCCTGCTGCACCAGACAGAATTCGGAACGCGACAAAGCGAACCCGGTTTCTAAATGGATGCGGATTAATGTGAATTTCGAGTTCGGAAATGAGGCATCCCAAGTAGAGATCAATTTGCGAAAGAATTCCGCTAAAAGGAAATGTCTGTGATTTCTTATTTACAGTGGAGGTTGATAACCTTTATTGAACTTTTAATTTTATTTATAGACTGATCAATCTTCCTAAGCACTCTGGTTCAAAAGAGCCTAGAAGGCCTAAAGGCTTTCCTCGTCTCACTTACATCAGAATCGTTAATTAGTAGACGAATTTCTTGCTTAAGATCCTATAGAGCCCATGGTTATCAACCAAAAGCGATGTTTCGATGGCAAAAATAATAGGAATTAAAACCTATTAACAAATCTAAAAAGATATACGACACCTATCAGAAGCATCGAACGATTCTTAAACGATTTTTGTAATTTTAATTTTGCATTTTTCACTCTCTCTGAAAACACCCCTGCTGTAATGTCTGCTGCCGTCCTTGGCTTGGAACCACTGGAATCCCCAAGGTCAACGAACGGACAACAAAAAAAAAAGAACAAAATCTCCCCTTGGGATTATACTGTCACCCGTAATGGAACTCTCTTCTTCTCGGTGCGAACGGCTCATTCGCAAACGCGCTCACGTATTTCCCGGTGAAAAACCTTCCGGTCCGGTGCCGTCGGCGACGCGGGACGAAAGAAAATTGGAAACGCGCGAAAGAAAGCCAACGACCTGCGAAACGAGATCGAACTGGAACCGCGAAAAGCGACGGCAAGCAAAGTGCGATCATCCCCCTCGAGAGGGTGCGATCGAGTTCTGCCGCACACTACTACGCTGGCCGTGCCATGCAAACGGACACACACACACAACGTTCCTCACCAAGATACCTCGCGTCGTAACAGGGTACACACGTTCCTCCTCTTCGGATCCATTAGAATGCGAAATTGTGTGTGTCGACATTTCGGTGACCTTGAACTTTGGCAAGTAAGTTCTACCCCGTAGAACGCACACCGGGCGTCTCGTGCTTGGTGTGTGCGGCACATACACACGCACAACGCTTCCTGTCTTCACGTCTTCTCCTGCCCTCGCCGACCTTGCCTTCCGTTTTCCCCTCCGACAGCGAATTCTTGAGGTTTCTTTCGGTGGAGCGGATTATTTTCAGCAAACGCATTTGGGGCCTCTCTTTTGGGCTGACGCAGCAGCAGCAGCAGCACCAGCGTACGCGCTCTGAGGCAACCTTGCGTGTACGTGTGCTCTTTTTTTTGCGCGTTGCCGCCGGTTACCGACACCGGCAGAAACTCCTCTTCGCAATGGCCGGTTGTTTTCTTGGGCCTTTTTGTGTTTTGTATCTCTCCTTCACCTTCCCCGCCTTTAGGTTGCGCAACGACCTCAGCGAGGTAGAGAAGAACAAAAAAAAGCAAAACTCGACGCAGAGAAACGAGATCGCCTTTTTGGCACGTCTCGGTCATGCGAACACAGCCAAACAACCCGGTGTGGTGTGTCCGACAAATGATTCATCCCTCGGACGGACGAAACCCTGCCTCACAACAGGCACCGGGGCACGACGGACGCGGCGGCATCGCTTCCAATTCATGTCCGCGTTCGTTGCTCCCATCGTTCCTACCGCCCAGGGAAGATGATTAGCGTTCGATAAAGTCATGATTAGGCAGAAAACGCAGCGCAGTACGTGCGAGGCACGCTAATGCCGCGAATACACCGACCGAAGTCCGACGGTGGCGGTTGTGCGGCAAAGCTAGACGCACGTTTTCGCGAAACCAGGAAGATGGGTGCCGAAACGCCACCCAAAAACCACCCCCGAGAGGTGGCCTCGCCAAGAGGCTGTTCTGTTTTTTTTTTGTTATTGGCTTGCAGTAATTACTTCTTGTCTGAAGATGATCCACTGAGGTATACAACTAAAAAGCAGGGCGAAGAACAAGCTGTTAAACAGACGTCATTGTGACAATTGAATAGATCCTTCTATTCACTCTATTGTTGGGTCAATACGGACTGATCCATTCTGCAATCGGATCTGAGAATTCCAAGATCCGAATCCAAGGGTAGGATCCAGATCTATCAAGGGATTTGGATCCATTCAAATAATGACATCTGGACTGAACTTGAATGGAAATCCGTCGTTCACTTGTTCGTTTATTCGACAAGGTTGGGTTATCCAACAGTAACAAGAGCAGATATTCCCAACACTGTTTTAGATGCAATACAATCCTTCCAAAACGGGCTGTTTCTTGACATGACACTGATTCAAAGAATAAAAATCTTGTACATTACCATATGTTCCTCTCCGACATTGTGGTGTAAAAAAGGATTAGAATGTCACATTAAAACTATAGAGTAGTTTGAACGATGGAGGAACTTCATGTTTCTCTTCTTGTTTGTACAATTTTCAAACACTGGAATCTCTAAGACCTAATAAGTTGCAATTTATCCAGACCGAAGATCTTTTATATGAAACTTCCAGCTCTCCATATGTTTGACTCCATATCACATTCCAAATAAGGTACAAAAAAGGATTCCAAAAATAGTCCATATCATGTCTGCTGGAGGACAGACTTAACCGAAAATACCATGAGCGTCCACAGCGGAGTTCGTTGCAGCGATGCACCAACGATCACTCCTCTGTAAAAAAAATCCCTCCAAAAATACAATCGAAAAAGTTAACCACGAGAACAGAATGCGCCGCAAACCTACCAAAATCCCTCCAAAAACCCAACGATGACGATCATCGTTCCTTCGCACGAGCGTCGACGATCGAGGGCGAATCACACAGAACACGACAAAAGGGCCGTTGGGTAGACGGTGGCGGGTCATGTGAAAGACCTTGAAGGACTTTTGGTCTTTTTTTTTTGTTCTCTACGTTCTGAGCGTGTCGTCAGGCAGCAACAGCAGCAGCAAGTGTTCGTCTCTGGTGTGTGTGTGCGTGTGTGTCAGCGAAGAAACTGAAAAACGTTCCAAAGGTCGATGACGTAGTGATGTGCGCTCGTGTTTCAAAGCCCCTACTGCTGCTCACTGCGCTGTAGGAACAAAAAGGGCTGGAAAGGAAGAACGGCGCGCTAAAGCCGCGATTAGACGGTGCATGGACGTGCGAGTGAGCAGGCAAGTGCAGACGGTTTTTTTAGCAAACCGGTTCAATCGGTGTGGCATTAGATCGGTCTTGTTTCTTCCTTTCCTCTTCCGTTCCAAGCTGAAGACGATGATGCTCTCTAAGCGTGTGTGTGTGTGCTTGTTTCTAAGGCGTTTGGGACTCAATCCATCAGGTGGTTTTTTGGTTCTTTTAGCTCCTATTAGAACCTCCACAGCCGGGGGAGGACATCTTTATTTGGTTGACGGAAACGATTTGGAACCTGCTGTTACCTTTTCCATCTGGTTCTAAAGTGCGTCGTTAATGATGTTTTTGTTTTCTTTTCCTCACTTAACTTCCAATATCGCTTCCTTTCTCATAGCACTGCGGGGGTGGTGCGTGCTGCGTACTGCGGAGAGACACGTCCGATCACGTTCGAATCCGTATAAGCGTGTGTAAGTGTTTTTTCCCCTGTTGGTGCTGTTGTTGTAGATTTGTTTGTCTACTGTCCGATCAGCCGATGCCGACGATAGAACGAAAAAAAAAGAACAACACACATACACACGCGCTGCGCCCCGATCAAGGACACCGATCCCATTCGTCAAGGTCAAAGCCGTAGCCGACGGCCGTAGCAAAATAAACACCCCGGCTGAATTTATTCAATGGACTCGGGAGAGGAGGCTGTCCGTGGTTCTTCCGTCTCACTCACTCGCTCACGCACGATCGGTGCGTTCGGTGAAGGATAAGAATTTAAGATCTTGTTTTGTGTGTTTTTCTCCCGCTTGATCACACTTGAATTAACACAAGCCGCCGTCGTGCCATAATAAAAAAAAACAACCACGGAGAACCACTTAGGGAAGGTTAAGAAAAAAGTATAAGAAAACACCTCATCACAGAAAACGGTCATCCTTGCAGTTTTTTTTTTGCTTCACTCCTTTCAAGAGCCGGTGTCCACAGCCAGGCGTGGGAAGAAGTGTGTTGTTGTGGCGACTGGTGCACAATATGCAATTTTTATGCAGATTAATCTTTCTGAGAGAGAGAAACGCGGACAGAGCGAGATTTCAATGGGACTGATGGTTTATAAAAAAACACCCGATGGAATTTGCATTCGAAAACCCGGAGCTTAAGTGATGGGGCTGGCCGGGTGCCCTTGAGTGTGACCTTGAAATGTGTTGTACGATACAGCACACGGATAGGTCGCGTACAAAGTCCCACGGGATTTGTGGCTTGGGACAATGTGTGTCGCAGGGATGACTGACGCTGGGAATAGCTTCGTCATGTGTTCGAGGTCGTTTGATGGATTAAAAGAGCAATAAACAACGAAGAAATAACCAAAATAATTAAAGGCTGTAACTATAGAGGGTTAAACACAGTGCCGAGCTAACATTAGAGTAAAAAACTGTTTCACAGTCATCATAATTTCAGTAACAATATATTCTAGCACCATATTATTGATATTCTCAGGAAGTTCTTTAAGGAGAATACACTCGGATGACCACTGAAAGGGTTAATATTATCAGGAAGTGATTTTTAATTATGTTGATGACATTTTCGCGAGACTAACTCGCGAATAAATAAATACAAAATTAGATAACATACTAACATACTCTAAGCGCAGTGGAGATACTCGACACTCATCCTAATTTAGAATAGAATCTATTCTATGATTGTCCTAAAATCATGTTTTCCGAAAGCTATATGTTTAATGAATCTATCCTACTCGCTTGAGATATGTTTTTAATTCTAATCTTCCACGTCCAGGCTTAACTGAGACTTTTAAACTAAACAGTAATGGGAAGAATACCTTACCTTTCATAAACAAACGCAGGACCGGCGGCAACAACATCGCCCTTGTTGCCACGAACGTTTTAATCCTTTGCCACCTCCAAAGGCTCCACGGCAAACACACCCACTAATACCACCACGGCCACTAATCCTTGCTTGCACTGTCGTGTCGTCTAGCCGCGTACCTAATCTAGTAGGCATGTGTGAGCGGCGATCGCCCGAAAAACAAAAACCTATGATTGCACGCACCTACACAAGCTGCATGGAGGTAGGGATAGAAAATGGTTATGTTTAAACATAAAAAATCACACAATTCCATTTCACAAAAAAATGTCATTTAAAGCTCCCGAAAAGTAAACCCACCCACTCGCACAGACACACAAGCACGCGCGCGCGGGTTCGATAAAAGGCTCCCCCCCAACAGCTTGCAGAAGCCACCGCACTAAAAGTCGAGAAAACACAATCCACCTTCTTGTTGGTTGTCTTTTTCGCGTTTCTTCTTTTTTTCTCTTTTTAGGAGCCACTCGCGAGACTCGCGTTCTTCTGCTGTTCGTCTTCATTCAACAGCGGCAGCAGCCCAGCAGCAGGCGCAGAGTTTATTGACATTAAAAAGCACCCCATCACCACCACTACTACCGCTGCTCTCCGACACATACTCACACACGCAGAAACCGGTGGAGACGCGATGCACGACGAGCACTGGGAGCAATAACAATAACAACAGCGCTCATCACGGCACACACACGCGCACACAGGATGTGTCATCTTTGCGGTGTGTTTGAGCGAGCGTGTGTGTGTGTGCGTGATGCGATGGTCGGCTCGAACAGGTAACAACCCCCATCTTCCGCCAACCCTTATTCCTACGTATGTGTGTGTGAGCGAGTGGGAGAAGGGGATGTTACAGGTAGATGATGATGTGTGTCTTCTCTCGCTCGCTCTCTTTCTCTCTTTCTCCCACTCTTTGTTGCGTTCCTTTTTTAGCCAGTGTATCAGTATGTGTGGCGCGGCTCTTGTGAAAGCCTACCACTTCGTTGGGTTTGTGTTTTTTGTTGTCTTTTTTCGTGGAAAGCGTTGGTCGTCGCGCAAGAACCCGTTGGACCTGCCCCACCTTTCACGACCACCCAACTCCCCCCATTGTAACTCCTTTTCAACCCTTTGCGGGGCACACATACAACCGTCGCGAGTCGCGTGTCCACCGAAACACACACGTACGCAGGGATTCGAGATTCTTGCGAAATGGAACTTTAAAAACAGGTAGGCTCTGAGTGTTACTTTCTTTTCGTACATTTTTCTTCTCACCCCATCTTACATTCTCCACACAGGAGAGCGGTCGACGCGGTTGGTATTAAAAAAAACTGGCCTAGAGACTCTGTGATTGTAAGGGGGGTTGTTGTTCTTTCACTCGCGCACACCACACAACGAACACAAAGAAACACTGCTGCAGGCCCGAAAAGACTGATGCAATTTGCGTATTGTTTTCTTTGTTTTTTGCTTATTTTGTTTCGATGCATTTCCGGTAAAAGGTGGCACATTAACTGGCTGAGATTATCTGACACCACAATAGATTTACAATACGGACACACACACGCGCAGCTTCATCTTATTATCCTGTCAACACTGCACCGCCACCCACTCGCAACTTTCTTTCCACAAGCCCGGAACAAGCTTTCTTTTTGTCGTTTGTCTACCCGTGTACATGCACCAACACACACTCATACACAACAGTTGAGCTGAACTTGAACTTTCGCAAAAGCGCACAACACAGACAGATAGAGGATGATGAAGGGCCATTTTTCTTCTATTCTCGTGTTTTTTTTTATGTTGGAGCTTGGGGGCTTCGAGAAGAAAGGCTCTCTACAGCATGAGCGACACGCGGAGATGAAATATAACATTGTTGCATTTTTAAACAAAATCACTTGTTTCTTGTCTTAAAAAAAATCACTCACTTTTAAATCACATAAACTGCAGTAAAATGAATAGTTTAGTTTTTTTCCCCAACGCATTGTCGCATTTCACTCGACTATCGTTTTTCACTAGACGGTACTCTCCATACGCTTTTTTATGTATTTTTTTTATCGAACTAACAAACGGTTAAGATATTTTTGAAATAACCATCAACTACACTCACGCTAATTTCTTATGGCTCGGTGTCCCCGAGACGGGCGGTTGGAAACAAAACTCAAGCACAAGAAAACCCTGCAACACTTGCGGCGAACCTCATCGCAGCAGCTAAAAAAAAATAATTCGTGCTGTGCGAAAACGGCGGAAAAAGATCGTGTTAATCTCCAACTCAACACTCCATTTACACGCCCACAGCAGAGACCGCACGCGCGCACGTCCGCTCTTCACGATGTTTGTTTTGTTTTTGAAAAAGAAGAAAAAGAGGAGACCGCGATGACAGCGTTGTGCAAACAGAACTGGATGCAGCGATGGTCCGTGCACGATTGCTGAGAGCGCCCTCTACAGTGGCGCCGATGACAGTAGACGTTGGATCGGACGTTGATATATGATGGGGATGGATGCTTCATTTGATGATTTCGCTGTTAAAAATTCTAAAAATATCACGATAAATATTTTTCTCTCGATTTACAGGCAAATGTTTGCGTATTTTTAGGTTCACAGTCACGTTAGATTACTGAAGTTTCTTTCTTTACATGAGCCAACCCCGATTGTATCTATTTTTAGTGACACGATTTGACAGTAACGTTTTGAAGTAAGTTTTCAAAGAATGAAAACCGTTGAACAAAACTTCAGTTTATTACAGTGCCGATTATATCAATTCACAGAATAAGGTCATACATTTTGTACAG
>KB673423.1:3506823-3525964 GCA_000349145.1 Anopheles dirus
CTTTACATGAGCCAACCCCCATTGTTTCTAGCTTTAGTGACACGATTTGACAGTAACGTTTTGAAGTAAGTTTTCAAAGAATGAAAACCGTTGAACAAAACTTCAGTTTATTACAGTGCCGATTATATCAATTCACAGAATAAGGTCATACATTTTGTACAGAATTTTGCATTCTTATGTGTTCCAATTGCCATATAATTTGATTGAGATGCTGTAACGGATGTCGTGTATAGGTAACAAATATATATGTTGTTTTAATACGTAATCATGTCAATTTTATTGGATTTGCTCTCTTCTACTAATCACGCACTAAATTCACGCACTAAATTGTATGGCTATCAATTTTGGTCCTAACGAGCTATATTGAAACCAACTACCAAACAGTGGTAGAAAATGCTACTTGGGTAAGGAATGAATTGTGGTGCGAGTGTCAAATGAAATACCAACCGTCGAAAATTGAAATTGCTAATTTGCGACTTCTTAATTTGGCTGGTCTGCCTAAATTTCTGAATTTTATGTTCATAAAATCTTCTCGTCTGGATTGAAATTGCGAATTCCACTAGAAATATACGAAGAACCAAATAAATTGCCCTTTGGCGGACTGTTACATATTTCCATATTTAACGGTTTCCGAGTTTTAAAAATTGGCATCTCAATAGCGCTGTCAGTTTTCTCACCACAAATAGGAATGAGCAGGGTTAGCTCAAGAAACTGAACAGACAGTTCTTCTCCCGCAATCTTATTTTTCACTATTTATCGGCTGGAGACGATAATATAACCAATTTTAAGTTTGCTTTACCTCTACATTAGCTAAACTTGAATGTGAAAGCATTTACGTATGTTTCCAGCAATAAAAATCGCCAGGAAAAAGATAAACACGTCGATCTCTGCTGTCATCAGTGCCACCGTAGAGGGCGCTCTCTACAGCCGTGCACGGACCATCTCTGTATCCAGTTCTGCTTGCACAACGCTGTCATCGCGTTCTCCTCTTCTTCTTTTTTCAAAAACAAAACAAACATCGTGAAGAGCGGACGTGCGTGCGTGCGTCGTCTCGTCCTGTAGAAACGGTCGTGTAGCAGAAGTTGTGCATTGTTTTTGAACCCCCCGAGAAACAAATTTACGGACGGCACTGTGACCGCCACGTTATTGTCGAAAAGTTCGTGTGCGCGTGAATGTGTGTGTGTGCGCGCATTTGCACGCGAGAAGCCAATAGAGGTTTTGATAATCCCCGAAACATCGGTATTGTGTGCGTGCGTGTGTGGTGGTAGCAAAGCGGCGGCAGCGACCTAGGATTAACCCCATTCTGTAGTGTAGCGCGCGGGTCAATCGGCCCCGTGATAGTGAGAAGAAACGCCGTGAGACGCGTGTGAGAAGCAGTGTTCTTTCCTCTTTTTGCCCCGCGTGTGGAGCCGCCGTAGTATATTGTCGCCCATAAAGTAATTAGGCGAGAAGTAGCGTTTAACTGCTCTTACGCCGTGTGTAAGTGAGTGTGCGTGTGTGCTATCATTTTGTGGCAGATTTTTGTGTGTGGCGCTCCTCTGCGCGGCGCGTTCTACGTTAAAATCCTGCTGCTGTGTGTGGTGGTATTGGTGTGCGTGTAAAGAAGAAGCAGGCAGAATACGCAGCACAAAAGCAGGATTAGAACCCGTGCCAGCAGCAGCAGCAGCAGCAGCAACAGCGAGACGCCGGAAGAAGAGAAGCGAGCACCTAAACAGCAGCAGCTGCAAATGAATGTAAATATGCAGGCACGATGCACCATCGAATCAACTTCCCGCAGGTTCTGTGGCAGATGACGCCGCCGGATGAGTTGCAGCAGGCGAGACGACGACCATAACCTTGCAGCTCTTGTGAAGATGACGTGAGCGTGAGACAGCCATGTGTGTGCGTGTTCTTCTCCAGCGCTTTACGGCAGTGTGCGTGCCGTATCGTGCGGAGTGTAGAAGGAACACAAAAAACGGCATGGCGAACGCGAGTGTGATGTGAGCAGAAGAAGTGCCCAAAGCAAGCAAGCCAACTCACACATCTCGGATCTCATAACCAGAAGTAAAGGCTGCATTTCTTTTAACTCTTTTTAGACGATGCACCTGACTCTCGATGATGATGATGGTGATGTTAATGACGGTTGTCCGCAGTGGAGTGTGCGATCAAATCAACCTCATCCGGGCTGTTAAAGAACGAGAGAGGAAGACAGAGAGGGCGAGGAGACTGCAGTTTGCATTTGCGGCTTGTTGCAATTCATGTCTCGCGTGCAGAATTCGCAGCCACCACGCACCACACAAGCGCCATTGGCCCAGACAAATTGCATAATGCTCTTCTCGGCGTTTGTTATTGCCCTACTCCAACACTCCAGCTCTTTTTCTCTCTCTCTCTCTCTCTCTCTCTCTCTCGTTCTCTCTTTGCACACTTGTGCCGCGTCGGTGTTGGTGTTTGTCTTCGATGGCGCTTTTTCCATCCGTCGTCAAACTCCTTGGGGCTTATGCTTCTTGACTCGCCCAAGACGATATTTAGCAACAATCGCCCAGCACAAAGCATGCGATTAGTAGGTTTCCAGTCAACCAAACAAACCAACACACACTTGCACGGAAGCATGTGTGTATGTGTGTTTGTGTGCTGGGTTACTTCGATCGCTGTTGCTGGCAGCGCCTTCCTCCGGATTGACCGGATTGACCAGCCTTAGAAGGCAAAACTAGAATCCGAGAACGATGGTGTTGTGTGCGCTATGCGGAAAATGGTTAGACTGCATGCCGTAAAAGGTGCACCGAAGGTTGGCGTACCTGTTCTCTCTCTAGGCTAGTAGTGGTCGTCGTCGTCGCCGTCGCTGCAACGGCGTCATCTTGCAATCTCGGCAGTCCCACAGCCAAACGCAACGGAAAAGATAGTTGACATTTCTCCAACAGAATGACGTAATTGTGCTCTTGCAACAGCTGCAACGACTGCGCACCGCCAGCATTGAATAATTCGCGAAAAAAAGGTTCGAGTAATGCATAAAACTTGCATCCAATCTGTCTCCCGCCAATTTTCCGATCGGATCGGATCGGAGAAATTGGTAAATTGGAAAATTGCCGCTCTTCCTGATGCAAATTTTTGTCAATTTCGCCACCGCGCGCAAAACACAATCCACTGCCGCGGCCGGCAAAATGGCGCCTCGGAAATTAGCCGTCATTTCCTCATCAAAACGAGCCGTGCGCAGAGTGAGTGTCTCGAATTAGGGGGGTTTTTCGCGGTACCACAATAATAAGCAAAAGTACGA
Source organism: Anopheles dirus (assembly GCA_000349145.1). Classification (NCBI taxonomy): domain Eukaryota; kingdom Metazoa; phylum Arthropoda; class Insecta; order Diptera; family Culicidae; genus Anopheles; species Anopheles dirus. Next base: position 3,510,074 of record KB673423.1, read on the forward strand.
GATTTCTAATCGAAATTATCGAAATTACGCGTAAAAATGTTATCGTACCTTTGGGCAGCAGTCGTTCGTCGCTTACGGGAAAATGGACAGCGTGAGATACGATGGATGCATCTGGCAACTACGTTTGAACCTTCGCTTAAGCTCTGCTACCTCATGACTAGCCGGAAACTGCTGAAACGTCTGAAACCTCAGGAGTTTCTAACCATAAAACTCTGGGAATGATGTAGATCCAACAGGCATAGTAAATTCTTCACTCTATTGACGTGTATCTGCTAAGAGGTGTGTGTATGTTATTTCTTATCTGGTGTGATGTTGGACGCTTGATAACAACGGGCGTGGAGTACAGTTGACGCATTAAATTGGACTTGAATCCATCACGGTTTTGAAAAAAACCAAGCTTGGGACATCAAAACGTGTTACGCCTTGGAATGCTGGATGGGAGCTCACCGCGATTGCGCATACGAATCACGAATCACAAGCCTCCCATCATCCGCATGCAAATCCGGGCTCGCAAGAACCTGTTTTCTTCTTCAGCAAAGGTCGAGAGCCATAGCCACAGTTCCAGTTCCTTGTTCTGCTGGGACGGACACCTTAAGAACGTGCTGGCGCGGGACACGGAATGTAAAAAACCGACGTGGCTGTGTACGTGTGCGGAAAGCATTGAATTCTTCGAAGCGGTGTGCCGCACGTTTCTTCGAGCCTTATCGGGCCCTCCAATGTCTCGAGGCTCATATCTTCACGCGGGGCAATATTATTGACCTTATCGACACACTGGAGGGCTGGTGTGTGCTTAAAGGAAATGAGGCATCAAAGTGCTCGCAAAACAGCGCAACTTCTTGTTTCGTCCGTTAGTCGTACCTCCGCGTTCTCTCCGTAAGATTGCGTTTTTTTTTGTCTAGGGCAAGCGACAGGCTTGATCGTGCATGGAATGGATGTTTTTTTTTCTCGTTTCTGCTACGCATAATGCTACCGAGAGACCTTCAAAGCGTGACGTTGAACCGAACACGTGGAACGCTGGGAAGTTATTCCCACCAACGTTTGCTCTTCAGAACTAACCTCAAATTTTAGCCGTCAGTTCCTGCTGCCGTTGCTGCTGTACAATATTTGAAGTTCAAATTCCGGCTTCGTCTCACAGCGCTGCACGGAAACGTACGCGTCGGTTTCGCCGCGCGAGTTTCTAACATGCTATTTGCTGCTGCTTGCTGCGTCGTCTCAGATACAGCAGACATTATCCGCCGCCGGGGAGGAGGCTTTCTTTTCCGTCTGCGCCAAATACGTGTGCACGTCGTCGAATAATGAAAGGAACCGGCCGAGTGTGCGTTTGCGTGTGTTGATATCAGTGCCCTCACCGGCCCCCGAATTTGCGAAGACCTTCGCAGACGGCTGGCGTTTTTGGCGAATGACCCAAACGAACTTGACTTTGCAATCTGGTGTCCGGTGCTTTTACCTTCCCTGCTTCCGAAACATCAAATTTCCCTTCACTACACATAATGCCACACCGCGCCATCTGCATTTCTCTTTATTAAGTTAAGATTAAGCGAACGCGGCGACGGTACACGGAGGGAAATCTTCGGAACCGAGTTCAAATCTATCTCCGAACGTCAGCCCAATTATGAGCCTGCTGACGCCGAGTGCCGCCAGTTCCGCCAGTTGCTCTTTCCGTGGGCTTGGTTCGGAAATTGGCCAACTAAGGCCGCAAATTGAATTATGATAGCTTAGTGTGTAATACGAACGCGCGGCGGCGGGTTGATGCGTAGATGCTCCGACTCAATCCTACCGCCGCGGATTGAAGGACGTTCGAGAAGCACTTTCTCCCCGGCAATGACGCGGATTTTGACGCCGACTCACGGACTGGACTGGTGGTGCATGAAGAAGCATGAAGAAACAACGCCACCCCACCCTTTTACACGCATCTTCTATCCGCCCGGTCTAGTGACCTTTAAAAATATTTCATTACCGCGCGTGGCTCCGGCCTTCCCCGGCCGAAGATAGCCACACGGCAAATGAATTTCCCTTCATTTGCCAAATAATAGCAATTACCGTCTTGTGGCTGTGCGTAAGTAAAACATTTTGCGTCTGCGAAGAGATCCAACATTTCGGTTTTAGTATTTGGCCGGTTTTGCGAAATGGAGCAAACAGTCGCGCAATGATGGCGAATTTTGAGCGATGTTATGAGTTTGTTGCGGGAGAAAGCACCCACGCCGACCGAGAATGTCTTCATTATTGCGCGCCACGTCCTGGACGTCGTTTCTCACGTTCATTAATGGAAGGCTCGTCCGCATCAGCTGTCTCCGGGCGGAGAGTCCACTTTCTCACGACGCCCGCGGTTTGTTTTGGTTGCGCGCGAAGGACGTAGACGAATCCTTGACACTTTTCCATTCGATTGTTGGGTGTGTGTGCGTGCGTGTAACGGAAAGAGCTTTTCACCGGCCGGCTGTCACACGTTCGTGGATTGTTTTCCTTCGGCAGCCGGAGCATGCGCATGGGCACGCTTCCTCGTGGGGTTTTCTCCCGAAATCAGCTGGTTTGTGATCTGCTTTTTCTCCTACGATGGTCCTCCTCTCCGTGTAAGACAACCTGTTCGTGTAAACATCGGTTTCCACCCACTCGATCGCAAGTTTTTTTCTTCCTGTTGGGACATAACAACAACACAACACAGAACATGTATCCACATCTGTTTTGAAACATAAGTGCTGGCAAAACACACACTTGCGTCCGCGAGTTTACATGTTCTACGGCATGTTTTTCTTTCCATTCACCATTCACCTAAACTATAGGTGGTTTGCTTACGATCCGAATTTCCCAACGTTTTTGTTTCGTTTTCGTCGTGAAATGTTTACGCGCGACGTCATTAGCACCCTCCGGGCCGCGCTCGGTTTTTGACATAAATGAATTATTTATTTATAAAACCTTCGAGCAAAAGAAAAAAACAGCCTCTCTTCGATTGGAAAGAGGTCATAACTTATCGCCACTTCGTGTTTGTCTAGCCTCGATACTGCTGCCGGCTGCTGCTGCTACTAATCCGGCTGCTCATTATGGCTTCGTTTTTTGTCTGCTCGCTTGTGCTAGATTGATACGAGGGTAGCAGAGGAGACGGAGGAGGGAGGGGGTGATTGTTTACATACCGGTAATGAGCGGAAATCGATTTTTCAAACCGATACGATGCTCCGACGTGTGGAAATGTCGGCTCGCCGGCTCATGATTGAGGGCAGCTTTGAAAGGCGGGTGAATTAATTTCCTCAGCTTTTAATCGTTGCAGTTTACAGTTGACGTAGAATGCGTACCGTTTTGCTTGTTACAGAGGGTAGAATTGTATAAAAGACACACGTAAGGTACGGTATAATGAAGTCTTTTTGTACGATGAAATAAACTCTTCGTGCAAAACAAAACACCCGTTCGAAGTTGATGAGTCATTGGTATAACAGTTTTAAAATAAAAACACAGAAAAGGTTTGTTGCGCGTCAGGCTCCACAAGTATACTGATTTGCATAATTTGGTGGGTGTGCATTTTGATCGGAGAGTTACCACTATTGTGATCGAGTCCGTTCATATTGTGCAGACTAATGCTACACGGAAGTGTCTGCTGTTTTCTAAAAGACGTTCTCTTTAGGAGCTCAAAATTACAGTCCAAAATAGCGCTTTGGTGTTATGACGTAATTTTCATTCATTTATGTTATGCTGCCAACATTTGAAGCATACAATAAGTCGCAAAAATCGCTATTCGCGTTACAAACCATAAAAATAATCGATTGAAATTAAAAAATTAACAACATTTTATTACAAGCTCTTACATTCGATCTAGCCTTTATCCATATTTCCATAAATTTTATGAATGTAATTTATTTTGATTCATATTTCAATCACATTTTCTCCGCAATTTCAATTGCCATTCCAAACCGTTGAAAATATGCGCGTTTTTTTTTGTAACGCAGAAGAAAGCGCTCGTGGACATGACAAAACAATTGAAGCCCAAACAAAACACGGAATGGCGTTTTTTGTTCATCCTCATACTTTCTTCTCATGCGAAATAGTAGTGCCATAATTATTTACATCACCAACGGGGGGTCCGCGTTATCGCCCTTCCTATCTAACCCGCCAAAGCTCCGCGATCCGATCGATCCTAAACCATCACCTCGCAGCATCGCGATTGATTGATTTTTTTTCGCTCCTAAATCGTACAAAAAAGACAGGAGCATGGAGCGTTTCGGCTTAAGCGGACGGATATTGTGCGGGGTGGGTTTAGCGCTTCTTCGACACGTCTTCCACCCCGATCGATCGCTGTGTGTTTGCAAATTATAGCTCTTTTCCTGGACCTTCAATTAGCACGCCACAGCCAGCCAGCCAGCCAGCCAGCCAGGGCGCACTGTGTGAGTGGAGGAAACTATAATTTAGTGGCTTTTGCACGAAAGCGCACCACCACCACCGTCATCGTCGTCGTTAGTGTGCCTTCAAATTTCGCATCGAATTCCAGTGCGCAATTAGTGGGTTGCCTGTTTTTTTTTTCTTTAGGAAGATGGGAGACTTTCGGGACACTAATCGAACGGCACGACCTTTGCTCATCTTCTCGCACGGAGGGGTTTTTGGGGTGCGCGAATGATTGTATACATCTCGGCTCTCGTCCGAGATGATCACTTTAAGCTTGTGGTTCGCGATCTTTCCCAGGAGCGCAGGAGCTTGAAATTTCAAGCAAGCACGCGATCGCGATGGGATATCGCCGCGTGTTTGATAGAAATCAATTTCCACTATAAATTTCCGTTCGCGCTTTATGTTGTATGCCGCCGAACGCGAGCGGGCCGTGGGGTTTTTTTTGCTCCCTCCTCGAATTGGAGCAAGCGAAAATCTAATTTCCCGTTAACATAAGACACTTCTGGCCAGAGCCGAGTCGCGGTGTCGTCGAGCGGAAGTTTTGTTTCCCCCTCTTTGCTCGAGTTTTTTTAAAGAGCGGCAAACCGCGTAATCCAAATCAACGGAGCCAACCAAGCGAGTCATCAGCACGCGTGTGTGTGAGCCTGCTCCTCGGGCCGCGTGTGCCGCGGGTGGATGATGTAGTCGATCGAAACTCGACGGGCGATTACTCAATCTTGGGAGATCCGCCGGTTCGGGATGTTATAGTTTTTGGTGTTCGAATTTTTAATTTGCGTTTTGTTTGAACCGTGGCCAAGCTCCGGGTCCAAAAGGAAAATGTGTTATTTTTGGGCAGCCGTTCGGTATGTGATAACACGCGGCAATGTCACGAGGGCGCGTGCGAGGAAGGAACAAAGTTTGTGCTGACATCATCGTAACACATCCCACCCAAACAAGGGGCACGTTTGACCCGTCGTCGTCGTGATTGATAGGCTGCCGCCTGCCTGCTGTGTTAGCTCAGATCGAACGAGCAGGCGGCAAGGAGGAAGACATTCTTGCAAACGGCGCGAGGATGACAGACCGGCGATTTGGCAATCGGATCGTATCCGAAGCGTTTGAACGGATTGAAAATAGATCAGGGTCGAACCGAGAGAGCGTACGAGAGGGTGTGTTATGTGAGAACGCGTGTTTAACGCGTGACTTTGATTTGCTCGTTCGAACGGCGATCGCTTATGTCTCTAAACGAGCACATCATTTCAACTGTCACAACAGGATCGGTGCGAGACGATATTTTAAATAGGTCGTTTCAGTTGCTTTACGAGCCATTAAGTGTCAGAAAACATCGTGCTGGCGGTGGTAGCAGACGGTTTCAGAATCGCGTTATCACGTTTATTAAATAAAGTAAGCTCTTATCTTTTGTGAGCAAATGGCCGAATCGACGCGGCTGGCCACAACCCATATGGTGTGCTCCTTGACACACCGCAAGGGCGCAGATAACCTTATGCTGAGTTGTGTACACGGAGCAGTACCAAAAATGGCGAAAAATGGCCAACCAACACGCGAAATTGCGATTCCGGTTTCGTGTTCTTTTTTCGCTTGATTGAGCGTAGATTCGACACAATCGTAAGTTGTTCTGCTCACGGTAGGTTTGCTGTTAGCGGAATTGATCACAAATTGGAAAAATCGTACGTTCCCGGAACGTGTAGATGTTCGGATACGTTCCAATGTTACCTATGTCTCTGATTCACATGTTTGGAATTATCACGATTTATGTATGATATCAAGTCTCGAGATACTCCAAAGAACAACATCTATCCACCAGTTCGGGTTCCCGGAACGTACGTCCATAGTTCATACAGGGTTTATTCATTTTTCCGCAACGTTCGTTCCGGGAGCGTTCGAATGTGATGCGTTTAATAGAATATCTAATCGTATTTATCGGATTACTACCGCACAAGTTGGTTTTGTTTATCAAATGATTGATCCTTGTACTTAAAAAATGAATACATATGTTTCCATTTGCTATAAAACTACGATATCACACAGAGCAAGCTCATGAGTCCAAGATATTCACACCATTTCTAATCGAAAAACCTATATAATCTGCTCCGCTCGCTTTTTAAGTGTTTTGTTGACTTTGACGATTGACAGGCACCTATCGTCCCTCGCTCCTTCCAACATGCTATAAAATAAGTTTCTATGATAAAAAAATGAAACGATTTTATAGCTGTTGTGTGTATGTGTCGGGAAGTGGGTAACGATGTAAAGGATTAGCTCTAAAAGGATTACGGATTAGGTTCCAGGATTAGGTCTCCATTGTGCCCACCGAACGATGGGACTTTTCCCGATCGAACCCCACGACTTTCACTCACAGGGGACAGATCAATATTGATTGAGTTGCCAGGTGGACGAGGAGAAGGCGCGCTTGTGTGTGAATGTGTCGTAGGGTAAAATTACACATCTGCCATCCCTTTCGCTGCTGCATCGGCTAGCATTATTTATGCGCTTAGTTAGTTGTATCGCGCGTTACAACTCCGGTGTAGGATGCCTGGCCGGAGTCGTCTCCGCGTATCTCCCATGTTGATGATTTTATGGCCCTTTTGGGGGGGCGATCCGCGTCTCGATCCGTTTGCTGCGCTCTCGGGCGCGCGCTCGCGCAACATTATCGATTCAGGAAGTATGTGATTGTAAATATTTATTTCTATACGATCACTCTCCCTTTCCCGAGAGGCAGACAGGCAGGCGTGTGTGGACAAGGAATTACAACCAAGCGAACACAGATCGGTTTGATCTCCTGCGGGTGACGATCGGGGGCAATAAAAATCGATTACAGTGCTATTTGAATGCTTCCTAACGAGCCTGTGTGTCTTGGAGTTATCGCTGGAGCAGAAAAAAAAGGGGTTAACTAAGTGGCGTTTGACTTGAGAGCGTGAGATGCATCTCGTGAGGCTTTTGTGTGACGTTATCAGCGTTACAGGAATGGAGAATGGTATTGAAAAAACGACCTAAACGATCTGATCGATCAATCATACGGTCGGATCGGTTGGAACGTTCGTTCCAAGCTGGGGAAGCTGATCGATTCGTAATCGGACGCGAGTGTAGGAGCAGAGCATGGGTGCGAAGTTTGTAATTGTTATCATCATCATCGTCGTCGTCATGATGCAGTGACCGTAACGGGGTCGTTACTGACAGCCCGCTGACCAAGTAGCCGGTAGCCGCGTTACGTGGTGCTGGTTGCTTGCAGGTTGATATAAAAGTGACGTGACACCGCGGCTGAACCGAAGGTGAACGCAAATGTAATGCGATAGGCGGCTTTATTTATTTATGCTTTTTAATAACACCGTCCACCGGCGGTACGTTTTGTTCCGATGGTTTTGTATTAAAAACGACGTTTGCATTTGCAGTTTTATTTAGGTTTATTTAGGTCTGGTATTCTCTTCGCGGTGAAAAAGCACGAACGTGTAACGTTTTGGTTTCTCAACGTCACGTGCTTCACGTTAAGATTGGATTTTTAGTAAACTGTTACGGAAGATACTGACGTTTGATATTTCAGAAGTTTGATGACATATGTCAAAATATTTTGTTTTGACAGATGTCAAAAAGTGACGTTTATGATATGACAAAACCTTGAACGGGGTTCAATTCTGGTTTTATATTGCCAGTATTCCACTATAAACTCACCCGCCGAACGTATTTCTATGCGTCGAGGCCGTGCTTTCGCCTGCGCCTGTTGGGGATACTATTCAATTATTTTCCTGTTTTTTGTTTGTGATCGATAATCGGCCATAATCAGATTAAACGATAATGCGCTGCGTCGAGCCGTGTGTTGTGTATGTGTGGGGTCCGTTCGACTGCAGGTTGCGCCCCGGAGCAGCCTTCGCTGCACATGTTGCTCGAACTTGTTTTTCGAAGCGGTGCGGCCGGGCTCGCTATCCGTTGAAGCCGGTTGAGCTCGGTGGAATGGCTATTTCTTTGTCCTCCCCTTGGACTTGCGAGGAGAATCGAATGATTAGGAATAAATTTCGCTTTATTGGTCGATTGTTTTCGACGGTTTTTTTTTCTTCTCCTTATGCGTTACATTCCACGGGGAGGACTCCGTGGACGTCCAGGAGGTTTCAGTGGTTCGCAGAGATTCGCCGCAAGATCACTTTCGCAGCAAAGTTGCGTATGTCTGTGTGTGTGTTGGCTTTTGGAGATGATGAACGGGTGTTTTGGAGCGATCGATCTGCGCGGTCGAGCGTATGTGAACAATCGGCATGGTTGTGTTTCCTCCCCCGAGAAGGGAACAGACCGGCGGAGCCTGTTTTATTGCAAACGGAGGATAGTGTTTTTTTTGCGCGAGGCTTCTTAATGTGCCGCTTCGATCAAAGCGAGATCACTATGAGGCTTTTATAGATGCTTATCCTTTCGGAAAGCGAGAGCCTTTTTTTGCGCGCGCGCATATATGCGTGAATAGACTTTTGAGGGAGGACCGAAGAAAGTGGTCTGATCGTTGCTTGTTGATTAGACAAACGATAGTTTTATTGCTGAGCGGAAAGGTAATGCCTTTCGATTTCGTTTAAATTCGCTGGATTGTTTTGCAGTAAGGGATGGAGTGTGCCTGGAGTGCCAGAGATAATGATGTGATGAAAAAATAGATACTGTGAATAATTCAGATCACGATCGACTGGTGGAATCAGTTTTGAGAAGAGTTGGAAGAAGTTTAAAATAAAATAAGGCAATAAAATCATGTCCAATCGTAAATTTGTCTATACTCTAGGCTTGTTTCTATAACAATTGAAGCAAAATTTGCTTAAAATTTGAAGTGCTTGGAATTTGTGTTCGTAAAATGCTTCTTTGTATTCGAAAAACTTATGCTTGATCAATACGACTAGAAAATTATGTAGAATTTTACTTACGTGTTTCCATTGCGTAGCAGTTTTGAGATGTTAGGAACGGAAATCTTTTTATCAGTATGGCGACTATTTTAACAACAAGCTTGAGTTTCGAAAATTTATAGCTTATTTCAAAGGAAAATACCTCAACGTGGCAGGCCTTTCGGTTTTCGTCAGAATTATTGCACACACACCGTATTAGCCACTTTGTCTGTACGATATGGGTCTTCTGCAAACCGTATCCTCGAAGGAAATTCAACGCTACCGCACTGACCTTATCGGGTTAACGAGGAAGAAGTGCTGGTGACGAATATGGAGATACAGATGTGTGCAATGATGCCCCCGAAACCCGCCGGTGAAAGTAAAACCTTCTGGCGTACTCTGCGCCGAACGAGCCGCCGAGCTCGCCACTGTTTTGCTGCGCCAGTCGCCCGCAAGATCGTCTCGGTTTTCCGTGTCTCAGAGTGTCCGTTCGCAATTACGACATCGGAAGCGGCGGTCGTCGCCGACGTCGTCGTTCCTCCTCCACAAGCAAACACACAAACAAAAAACACCACAATCAACTCGCAATGTGCTGCTTCTTCTTGAATCTTGAGCTCCATTTCCGAGTGATCCACACCGCCGATCCGTTAGTGGTCATCTTGCTGCTGCTGGTGCTGCTGCCGCTTGGGGTGTCGCGGGCGGCAGAGGAGTCTCCTGGGAAATCGGAAATCGAAGCGATGCGCAAAAACAAAAGACAACCGCGCGCCCGATAGAAATATGGATTGCGGAAGTGGGCGCTGCTTTCTGCCACCGCCCCACCAAGCGATAGGAGATGATGCAAGTTATGCCGGTGGGCAAGTCCGGGAAAGCCGGGGAGGCGCAAAGAATGAAGATTATGTTGCGATCGGTGCATGGTGGAGGGCTTGGAAATCGTTTTTCCCCTCGTGGCGGTGGCGTTTTATGGCCAAAGACACGGAATAACAATGAATGATCGCGTTTTTCTTCATTTCGTTCACAGCTCTACTTTTATCTACCTCTCTCCCTCACTCTAGTTTGAGTTTGTAGACACCGGCGGTTGCGTTCTTCGATTTGGGATTGCGTGACCGGTTTCTGCTAACGAGTGTTGATCACCACCCCTATCGGGCGAAATGTCTTCCTAAAAGCATCACCCCTCAAAACGGGGGTGAAAGATCATTTCACTTTTCTGCCTTGTTGCTTGCATTTTGCACCATCAGGCAGCTGAAAATAATGTCCATTTTCCTGTGGTTACTGTTTGTTACCTCCTATCCGACGATCGCGACGCATCGGGACGCAATTGTCGTCCAGCTTGACAATAAAAAAGAGCCCCCAGAGCGACACGGATGACGGCCGAAGTGTGCGCCATTTCCTCGCAACGGAAGCGCACCGCGGCGTGTGAAATTTCGAACACCTTTCGGGTTGATTGGTGTGCGAATTTCGATTGGAACTGGAGTGCACATTTCCTGGAGCTGCTGTTGGTGCGGATCGTTAGGAAATTGTAAAAGCAGCAGCACCGTGAATGATAAATAGCCGCAGATGCGAATCCGAGAAGAGGAAAATTGCATGCACGCGAATTGTGTTGTGATTTCCCTTTGTCGCTCCCCAGCCGGGTGAATGGATTATGCTTCGAAGGGTTTCGGCGGCTGTCGTAAAAGTGATTTCCTTTGGGGGGTTTTTTTTCGGCCATTCTCCATTGTCAATCAATCATAATTTCCGCACGTCAAATCGTTGATAAATTTGCGTTCGTTTTGCGGGAAATTTCGATTCGATTTTGCACTTGTGGTGGTTCTGAGCATATAGGTAAAATATCGGCCTAAAATAGGTCCGATAGTTACGATCACAGCGTTTAGGAAAACTACGATAGGCGCTACTTTAGAAATCGTAATTTTGAGCGCACATTGATGCAGGTGTTTGGTGAAATGTGTATTTTTTTGTGATGTACCTGAGGGTCGAGAAGTCGAGTCGATTATTTTGATTTGGGTTTTATGGCTTTTTGACTTATTAAACGTATAGCAACACTTATCTCGTTTTATCTTTTTTATATATTCTATATATTCTTTTTCGGTTCCTTTTGTACTCTTTTTGGCTATTTTTGCCATTATTTCTTGTCATTTCGTTTGACGTTTTGAGTTTTTGTATCGTATTATGAGTAAATATGTAAAAATTTACTACTTTTTACCATTTTATTTTGCTTTATGTTGTTTATCGTTATGATTGAGCATTAGGGAGCTGAAACTAGATTTGAGTTCCAAAATAACAAGCAGCAAATCCGCTGCAAACGAGCAATCGGAAATGGGTTCATGTGTACGCTTTCCCAAACGTTCCCTTTCCCAGAAGACTAACTCCATATATCATGTCTGGACTAATGGTTTTGGGAACCGGCAGGTGACACAAACGTAGTGTGTGGACGTCGTCTAAAAGGCTTGTCATGGTGTGCCTATGGGTTGGGGGAACCGATTACATTCCATATTAATACCAAGTGCTAACGATACTCGATTATCGATCAAGCGATAGGGGTGTGTTCTTTTTCTCCTTCTCACCCTCTCCAAGAGACAATCGTCTCCCAAGAGGAGGGGGCCCCGTTGTTGGTAACGCAGGTGGTTTTAAAAAAATACCCAACGACGTGCCTACAAGTACTCACCACTATTCATATCCACGCGGAACTCGCGCCCCATTAATGACCCTTATAAAGGTATACTAATTGGCTCCGCTAGAGGAGATCAGTTTGTGAGCTGCGGTGCTCGGCTCTGTTTGATAATTAATTCTATTACACATTACATTAAAATTCACCCGGCGGAAGAACTCGCTCTCAAACGCGCGTGATGCCAGTGCTACAATGAAAGTCATCTTGTGTGCCTTTGATGTGCACTTTTTTATCGCTCTTTCCCTTCATAGAGGCTGTGGATCGCGCGTTGTTATATAAAGCTCACACAGCGCTCTGTTCTCACGCAAAACAATCGAAGTAAACGAGCGACGGTTTAGAACGAACGAACAAGTTGCATCATAATGCGTTTGTTCCTCGGCTGGGTGAGATGCCCTGTGGCCCCCCCCTAACGCACACATCCGATAAGAAGTGGCGTGTCTAGTTCCCAACGAGCCCGAAAGGGAGCAAAACTCATCACAAGAATAAAGCATTTTAATCAACTGTGTTTGCTCTCACTCGCTTATCTTCCCATCGCCGTGCCGTGCGTCGATTCACGTATTTAGCAGAACAAGTAACAGGAATTTCTCGCGCCGGCCCTCTGGGGGAGAAGCATGCTCCCGGTTCTGTTCTGTTTATTTTTCCAACGCGCCGGACGCTCTGGACGACCGGAGCGCGTTCTTGGAGCGAAGCGAACCGCAAACCTCTCTAAAAGGGAATAGTTGTTCTAAGGGCAAAGTTGCTCGCTGCCGATATATGGGGCGTACTATTAACTCGTTTGCAAACAAAACGGCTTGTGTTTGTGCTGTGCAGACGCACATGTGGCCGAGATAAAGCTCTCTGACGCCACACACGCGCGTGTACCGTTCCGCCTTATCCAAAATCCCTCGGGAGAACGCATTTTCCGGAACGCGGACAAACGGGATCACGGTGTCTGTGTGTGTGTGTGTGTGTGTGTGCGTGTCTTCTACGCACATATGTTCTGTGTTTGTTCTGCTGCTGCGTTTGCTCACCTTTTTTGTGGCAGTGAGTTGATAATTATGGGGAATAAATCATGTGTGTACGGTTTTGCTAGGCGCGACTCGAAGGGAGAAATCATCAAGACACATGATACTGCTTGAAATTCCGTTCCAATAGCCTGAGCTCTCGAGTCCGGGTTGGAGTCAACAACAAAAAAAGACTGTACGGAGGCAGTGTGTGGTGTAATGCCAAATGATAAAGCAGCATCGGCCTTATTGGCCCCTCTCACTCTCATGTACTTCATGTCCTTTTTCAGTTCCACCGTGTGTGTGTGTCTGTATGTACCGTACCGGAGAGCTAGCGGTTCTTATAATTTGTCGAGGCACGGAGTGAGAGATCGAGTGTGTGCCTGTTTGTTTAGCCTCACATCGTTACTTTCCGGATTTTAAATTTTAATTTTTCTCCCCATCCATTAATATTCTCACCGGTCTCGACCTGCGTGGAAAAGCTGGATAGTGTTTTCGTTTTATTTATTTACTTTTTTTGCGAACCCTGTTCGTTTCTTGCAGCATCGGCCAAGTTCCAGCTGGTGGGGAAATTGGTAAGGAGGCAAATAAAAAAACAACTACCCCGCAAGCACACCGAAAGCATTAATTATGTATGATTAAGGTCGTCTTGAATGAGGCACAAGTGTGTGTGTGTGTGTGTGTGTGTCGGGCTGTACGTATGATTGGAGGGAGGAGCTCTTGAGATCATTTTTTGTCTCGTTTCCTCCTGCGCTTTGCTCACCCACTTGAGTTTGTGTGTTTGGTTGAGAGGTTTTTGCATTCCGAGATATGAGAGATTGGTGAATGAGAGGGAAAAAAAAACTCTAATCACCCATACGCAGTCTAATCCGCGCACTGAGAAATTCCTGCAGCTGTCTGTGGAGTGCAGCGTGGGGAGAGAAGTATGATTTCCACTGTTTACTACACCCTAATAACCCGACCCGTGGGTCCTAATTTGTCTTCCCGAGCGTTACGACACCACGACACACTCCATAGCAATCACGCGTTTCGATCTCGTGAAACTACTGGTGGTGGTGGTGGTGCTGGTGAAAATATGCTGCAATAATACCAAACAGAAGTGTGTAAGTAGGAACGGCAAGGAAAAAAAGAACTATAGACTCCCCCGACAACAATGTTGCAGTTAATGAATGATCTCGGCTTATCGCAAAACTCGCCCACCGAACATGTTCCACCTTCAATCTGGCCTGGAGATCTCCGGTGGTGTGTGTCTTTTGATCTCGTTTGATTTCGGACTTGCCTCCGGAACATGAGAACTCGACGTGAATTGTGGTGCGTCTGGTCTAGTGGGCCGAAGTCGGTTCGGTTTTATAACTTTATTAACGTGGAAGTGGCTTCCAACGCTCCAACACGCCGAAAATACAATTGTGACATTTTACATCGCGGCGGGAATTAGATTTGGCAGCGCGTGTTGTTTGGCACACAGGGTACACATTATACCGGAGGGAGGAAAACAACGCGTGCGCCTATTTGGCATTTATCCGAAAGCGTGGACACACCTCCCCTTTTGTGGCCGGCAACATTTTGCAGCGGCAGCAGCAGCGTGTTTTGCGAATAAATTGATAGGTTTGCGGCATCAACTTCTCTGGACCTGAGCTGATCGCTTGCGTAACTTGTCGGACGTTTCGTCGGCACCGTTTCGGAGCCGTTTTTGTTGTTTGATGCAATGATTTATGAAATATGTTCCATTTGCGAGCGCGGTCGGCGTGGGTTGCCTGATTTGGTGTGAGAGAGCCCGACTAACAGGGGGTGCTGTAAGAACACCTTTCCCTTGATGTTGTTTTGGATGCTGGATGTCATGTTTTTGGAGCCGTGGAAATTTAATGCGGACAAGATAGGCAAGAATGTGCTTGATACGGATTTGGCGATGCCATGTTCCATACTTGACTAACTGGATAAGAATGACGATAAACAAGCATCTTGAGGGGTTTTCCATTTGTTTTACATTTTACGTAATACAAACACTTTATATAGTCTAATTAGTTACTCAGTATGATTATTTACACATCAATTAATTCCAAGATAGTCAATTCATAGCTAAAATGGTCTTGAAAACACAAATTTCCACGTTTTCATTTGAAACGTCTCATTGAGATTTGAACTCTCGTTATTTAGCATTAGGATCATGCGCTCTTACCATATGCGCTACGAGGTGCGCACGCAGTGAGCATGGTTAATGGCATACTTAAGCACGCTCCCATGTGATAGATCTTTAAAAGATCCTCCTTTGTAGGTCACATTTTTCTAGATTAGGTTCGTGCCGAGCGATTTATTCCTATACAGCTTGAATGTTTCTGATGCCGGTCAACATTTATTAACGACCTTTTTTAATTTATTGCGTGACAAAAGGTTGTCATAATTTTTCGGGAAAAGTTTTAACAGCATTTTGATCCTATTCGGTGCGACACTCGTGACACGTTCCTTTCCATTTGGCCGCGTGCAGTTTCCAAATTTCCCACTCCCCATAAAACCCCGAATTCGAATTATGATTTTTATATTGGTTCATGTCGGTGGTGGGCGCGCTCGGGTTGTAAATCATTCTAGCTTCCTTCGAGGGGGGCAACAAATCCGCCCTTTTGTGAAGGGAACGGCCGACGACAGATGGTCTCCCTTCGACTCACAAACGTCGTGCCCTTTTTATAATCATCCGCACGCGGTCAATCGCGCAATCGCGGCGTTCGAAGCCGGTTATGGTAAAATCTGCTCATTTATCACACACTCCAAAGTTGCCCATATCGGTTGCGCTCGGTGTCTCCCTTTCCTGTCCGGAAGGTGGAAGGTGTTTGGGGTGTGTACGCGAGCGCGCGCGCATAAAGCGCATTGATTCGGGTTCGCACGCAGGCGCCACACCATGGGGTCCACCGTCGTCGTGAGCATCAAATGGTCGTATGCCGACGGTCGGTTCACAGATGCACCTCATCCAGCGTGTGGAGCATGATGTGTGCAAGGCTGTAATGCGCGCGCTGCATTTGGAAGAAGCAATTAAAAACAACACACTTCTACCGTA
>KB673423.1:3525974-3694239 GCA_000349145.1 Anopheles dirus
ACTCTTTTTGGCTATTTTTGCCATTATTTCTTGTCATTTCGTTTGACGTTTTGAGTTTTTGTATCGTATTATGAGTAAATATGTAAAAATTTACTACTTTTTACCATTTTATTTTGCTTTATGTTGTTTATCGTTATGATTGAGCATTAGGGAGCTGAAACTAGATTTGAGTTCCAAAATAACAAGCAGCAAATCCGCTGCAAACGAGCAATCGGAAATGGGTTCATGTGTACGCTTTCCCAAACGTTCCCTTTCCCAGAAGACTAACTCCATATATCATGTCTGGACTAATGGTTTTGGGAACCGGCAGGTGACACAAACGTAGTGTGTGGACGTTGTCTAAAAGGCTTGTCATGGTGTGCCTATGGGTTGGGGGGAACCGATTACATTCCATATTAATACCAAGTGCTAACGATACTCGATTATCGATCAAGCGATAGGGGTGTGTTCTTTTTCTCCTTCTCACCCTCTCCAAGAGACAATCGTCTCCCAAGAGGAGGGGGCCCCGTTGTTGGTAACGTAGGTGGTTTTAAAAAAATACCTAACGACGTGCCTACAAGTACTCACCACTATTCATATCCACGCGGAACTCGCGCCCCATTAATGACCCTTATAAAGGTATACTAATTGGCTCCGCTAGAGGAGATCAGTTTGTGAGCTGCGGTGCTCGGCTCTGTTTGATAATTAATTCTATTACACATTACATTAAAATTCACCCGGCGGAAGAACTCGCTCTCAAACGCGCGTGATGCCAGTGCTACAATGAAAGTCATCTTGTGTGCCTTTGATGTGCACTTTTTTATCGCTCTTTCCCTTCATAGAGGCTGTGGATCGCGCGTTGTTATAAAAAGCTCACACAGCGCTCTGTTCTCACGCAAAACAATCGAAGTAAACGAGCGACGGTTTAGAACGAACGAACAAGTTGCATCATAATGCGTTTGTTCCTCGGCTGGGTGAGATGCCCTGTGGCCCCCCCCTAACGCACACATCCGATAAGAAGTGGCGTGTCTAGTTCCCAACGAGCCCGAAAGGGAGCAAAACTCATCACAAGAATAAAGTATTTTAATCAACTGTGTTTGCTCTCACTCGCTTATCTTCCCATCGCCGTGCCGTGCGTCGATTCACGTATTTAGCAGAACAAGTAACAGGAATTTCTCGCGCCGGCCCTCTGGGGGAGAAGCATGCTCCCGGTTCTGTTCTGTTTATTTTTCCAACGCGCCGGACGCTCTGGACGACCGGAGCGCGTTCTTGGAGCGAAGCGAACCGCAAACCTCTCTAAAAGGGAATAGTTGTTCTAAGGGCAAAGTTGCTCGCTGCCGATATATGGGGCGTACTATTAACTCGTTTGCAAACAAAACGGCTTGTGTTTGTGCTGTGCAGACGCACATGTGGCCGAGATAAAGCTCTCTGACGCCACACACGCGCGTGTACCGTTCCGCCTTATCCAAAATCCCTCGGGAGAACGCATTTTCCGGAACGCGGACAAACGGGATCACGGTGTCTGTGTGTGTGTGTGTGTGTGTGTGCGTGTCTTCTACGCACATATGTTCTGTGTTTGTTCTGCTGCTGCGTTTGCTCACTTTTTTTGTGGCAGTGAGTTGATAATTATGGGGAATAAATCATGTGTGTACGGTTTTGCTCGGCGCGACTCGAAGGGAGAAATCATCAAGACACATGATACTGCTTGAAATTCCGTTCCAATAGCCTGAGCTCTCGAGTCCGGGTTGGAGTCAACAACAAAAAAAGACTGTACGGAGGCAGTGTGTGGTGTAATGCCAAATGATAAAGCAGCATCGGCCTTATTGGCCCCTCTCACTCTCATGTACTTCATGTCCTTTTTCAGTTCCACCGTGTGTGTGTGTCTGTATGTACCGTACCGGAGAGCTAGCGGTTCTTATAATTTGTCGAGGCACGGAGTGAGAGATCGAGTGTGTGCCTGTTTGTTTAGCCTCACATCGTTACTTTCCGGATTTTAAATTTTAATTTTTCTCCCCATCCATTAATATTCTCACCGGTCTCGACCTGCGTGGAAAAGCTGGATAGTGTTTTCGTTTTATGTATTTACTTTTTTTGCGAACCCTGTTCGTTTCTTGCAGCATCGGCCAAGTTCCAGCTGGTGGGGAAATTGGTAAGGAGGCAAATAAAAAAACAACTACCCCGCAAGCACACCGAAAGCATTAATTATGTATGATTAAGGTCGTCTTGAATGAGGCACAAGTGTGTGTGTGTGTGTGTGTGTGTCGGGCTGTACGTATGATTGGAGGGAGGAGCTCTTGAGATCATTTTTTGTCTCGTTTCCTCCTGCGCTTTGCTCACCCACTTGAGTTTGTGTGTTTGGTTGAGAGGTTTTTGCATTCCGAGATATGAGAGATTGGTGAATGAGAGGGAAAAAAAACTCTAATCACCCATACGCAGTCTAATCCGCGCACTGAGAAATTCCTGCAGCTGTCTGTGGAGTGCAGCGTGGGGAGAGAAGTATGATTTCCACTGTTTACTACACCCTAATAACCCGACCCGTGGGTCCTAATTTGTCTTCCCGAGCGTTACGACACCACGACACACTCCATAGCAATCACGCGTTTCGATCTCGTGAAACTACTGGTGGTGGTGGTGGTGCTGGTGAAAATATGCTGCAATAATACCAAACAGAAGTGTGTAAGTAGGAACGGCAAGGAAAAAAAGAACTATAGACTCCCCCGACAACAATGTTGCAGTTAATGAATGATCTCGGCTTATCGCAAAACTCGCCCACCGAACATGTTCCACCTTCAATCTGGCCTGGAGATCTCCGGTGGTGTGTGTCTTTTGATCTCGTTTGATTTCGGACTTGCCTCCGGAACATGAGAACTCGACGTGAATTGTGGTGCGTCTGGTCTAGTGGGCCGAAGTCGGTTCGGTTTTATAACTTTATTAACGTGGAAGTGGCTTCCAACGCTCCAACACGCCGAAAATACAATTGTGACATTTTACATCGCGGCGGGAATTAGATTTGGCAGCGCGTGTTGTTTGGCACACAGGGTACACATTATACCGGAGGGAGGAAAACAACGCGTGCGCCTATTTGGCATTTATCCGAAAGCGTGGACACACCTCCCCTTTTGTGGCCGGCAACATTTTGCAGCGGCAGCAGCAGCGTGTTTTGCGAATAAATTGATAGGTTTGCGGCATCAACTTCTCTGGACCTGAGCTGATCGCTTGCGTAACTTGTCGGACGTTTCGTCGGCACCGTTTCGGAGCCGTTTTTGTTGTTTGATGCAATGATTTATGAAATATGTTCCATTTGCGCGCGCGGTCGGCGTGGGTTGCCTGATTTGGTGTGAGAGAGCCCGACTAACAGGGGGTGCTGTAAGAACACCTTTCCCTTGATGTTGTTTTGGATGCTGGATGTCATGTTTTTGGAGCCGTGGAAATTTAATGCGGACAAGATAGGCAAGAATGTGCTTGATACGGATTTGGCGATGCCATGTTCCATACTTGACTAACTGGATAAGAATGACGATAAACAAGCATCTTGAGGGGTTTTCCATTTGTTTTACATTTTACGTAATACAAACACTTTATATAGTCTAATTAGTTACTCAGTATGATTATTTACACATCAATTAATTCCAAGATAGTCAATTCATAGCTAAAATGGTCTTGAAAACACAAATTTCCACGTTTTCATTTGAAACGTCTCATTGAGATTTGAACTCTCGTTATTTAGCATTAGGATCATGCGCTCTTACCATATGCGCTACGAGGTGCGCACGCAGTGAGCATGGTTAATGGCATACTTAAGCACGCTCCCATGTGATAGATCTTTAAAAGATCCTCCTTTGTAGGTCACATTTTTCTAGATTAGGTTCGTGCCGAGCGATTTATTCCTATACAGCTTGAATGTTTCTGATGCCGGTCAACATTTATTAACGACCTTTTTTAATTTATTGCGTGACAAAAGGTTGTCATAATTTTTCGGGAAAAGTTTTAACAGCATTTTGATCCTATTCGGTGCGACACTCGTGACACGTTCCTTTCCATTTGGCCGCGTGCAGTTTCCAAATTTCCCACTCCCCATAAAACCCCGAATTCGAATTCGGGGTTTTATATTGGTTCATGTCGGTGGTGGGCGCGCTCGGGTTGTAAATCATTCTAGCTTCCTTCGAGGGGGGCAACAAATCCGCCCTTTTGTGAAGGGAACGGCCGACGACAGATGGTCTCCCTTCGACTCACAAACGTCGTGCCCTTTTTATAATCATCCGCACGCGGTCAATCGCGCAATCGCGGCGTTCGAAGCCGGTTATGGTAAAATCTGCTCATTTATCACACACTCCAAAGTTGCCCATATCGGTTGCGCTCGGTGTCTCCCTTTCCTGTCCGGAAGGTGGAAGGTGTTTGGGGTGTGTACGCGAGCGCGCGCGCATAAAGCGCATTGATTCGGGTTCGCACGCAGGCGCCACACCATGGGGTCCACCGTCGTCGTGAGCATCAAATGGTCGTATGCCGACGGTCGGTTCACAGATGCACCTCATCCAGCGTGTGGAGCATGATGTGTGCAAGGCTGTAATGCGCGCGCTGCATTTGGAAGAAGCAATTAAAAACAACACACTTCTACCGTACAAGGAAGGTTCCCGTGGACGTGCCGTGGTGCTTTTGTTACTGTCACCCAACGACCCAAAAATTAATTTCTAATGTCAGCCCGCCGTGCGTCGACTTTTGCGGTAGTGAGAGAGTGTACAAGTGACACCAGACTCCCGTCAAAGCTCGAACCCAACTAGGGTCTAAGTGCAGCTTTTCTTCGAAGAAGAAACAAGTCACAAGTTCAATACTAATGACCCAAACGAGAGTCACCCCTTTCTCCTGCGGATGATCGGCAATTTCCCTCAAGGGAGTCGGACACACGGTAGCTGGAAGTTCGGCAAACGAGCAACGAGCGAAATGGGTGTGAATAATTCATGTTGCTCCGAACCGTGTTGACATTCGTTCGGGCAGAGAACGCAAACAAAGGATGGTTCGATGACATCGCTACCAACATAGGCGGCGCCCCGTTTCGAAACCAGCATGAAGGAAAGAACTCTCTTCCACTACCCGGGGGCCGTAATTCAATATGTTGTCAGTCGAGGTTGCAGCTGATAGGGGAGGGAGTTTCTCCAGACGGTTTCCTTGTTATTCCTCGTCTCGTTACGGTCAGCCGAAGCCGGTCCGGTTGAATGCCCTCGCCGATTGTTTTGCCGGCTTGCGATGCGACTGATGTTTGTGCAGTTTCTTCGGCAAGACCCAAGTCAATTCGAAGGTTCACTGTTTGTTTTGCAAATTAAAGACAGTTCGACAAGACGTTGTTTTTCTCCAAATTTCTCGAGTTCAAAAAGGAATGCGTCACTCTTTACTCTGTGCATTACTCACAGTTTGTTCAATCTAGGGTATAAAACATCCACACAAACACCCCAGGGTCAACATTAAGCATAACTGATGGCCCATAAATGGCACGACGACAACGTGGGGACTGCCTGTCCCGGGCGAGCCTCTGAAGAAATGTGAGGATAAATAAAAACCCATCAAACGGACTCATTGTTTACCGAGTTTTATGCGATGTGTCCACCCTCCCAGTTGAACGCGTTGGTGGTCCGCCGCCGCGGTTGTGTGCTTCGTGCGTTCTCCGCTTTTGGCTTTCTGCAACATTAATCAACGTTCGAACGAGGAGGGGCGGTCAACGTTCCACAGGGAATTCGGCCCAAAGGAACCGGCTCGGCGCGCGCGGCAACCTTCCCATAAAGAAGTTGTTAGCATCGATTTATTTTCTGCTCATTTTTCCCTCGGTAGGGAAAGTGTTCCCCAAATCGATCACACATATCACGTGCGAGCGCTGTGCGCGCTCACACGATCGTCGTGAGTCATCGTGCGTGCGTGTGTGCGATACCGCTCGTTGTTCTGACGAGAGCAGCCAGAAAAGGGCCTTTTGCTTAATAATAGACGGCTGCGGCTGCCTAAACGTCGTGAGAGGAGCCAGGAGCAGGCGGTGTTGACCTATTAGCGGCGGGGATGTCAACCGTTTTCGGTC
Organism: Anopheles dirus; assembly: GCA_000349145.1. Classification (NCBI taxonomy): domain Eukaryota; kingdom Metazoa; phylum Arthropoda; class Insecta; order Diptera; family Culicidae; genus Anopheles; species Anopheles dirus. The sequence continues at coordinate 3,532,012 of KB673423.1, forward strand.
GTGATCACTTTCTTCCCGAAAGGGAAATCGAGACATTCCCAACCGCAACGTCCCCACGTCCGAATGCGTACCGAGCGGGGTGATTCCAATTTGTTTTTCGCCGCGCTGCATCGCGCGTTTTGCTGCAGGTTTCACTGCTGCGCGCTTGTGTGTGTTGGTCTTTTTTGGTTTATTTCTTCCTTTCATTTCAAATGCAGTACGAATATTGGGGGAGCGTAGTGATCATGAAGCGATCGTGCGATGAAGATCGAGCGGATAGATTAGCGCCGTTTGGATTATCTTAATGAATAATCTTATTCCGCGTGGGGCTTGGCGTTAGTTTTGATCACGAGGAAAAGGCTTTTCGTGTGCTGCTGGAGCTGCTATTCAAATAGAAAATATTTGACTCTCGCGTACATGCACGGTTTGATACGATCGCGATGTTTCTCATGTGCCTTTTGTTGGTGAAGGGAGTGTTTTTATTGAGATTGCACGAAAGAAGTGGAAATATTTCGACTGGTGCCACACATATGTATATTTTCTTCTATATATTTTTTTAAATAAAAATAATTAAATTCTTGTTCCGGGGTTGGTTGGGCCAATTTGCACCTAAAAGTATGCAATGTGCGTAAAGTGGCTGTAATGTCAAAGTGACATATGCCTGACAAGTGACAGATGATAGAATATCACTAATTTGTGATGAGGAGGCTCTCTTATTATTGTTATTACAAACAATATTCAACATAACACTTTCACTGCCCGAATGCTTTTTGTGTTAACAAATTTATTGCTTTCCGTAGGTTGGCTTTTATGACGTACCCAAATTAGAGCCACATTCCAATCGCGTTGTTTCGCTCTCCACCTCTTCCAGTGACCCACCGCATCTGTTCGGAGTGTGTTAGAAATCTACTTCCAAGCTCAAATAATCACACGCGGGTGAGAATGAGTTCGGTAACCGATAATCAACCATGCATGAACCATGCACCACCAGTGTTCTGTGCGCGTATTTGTCCCATATTCTTCGTGCTCTAGTCCGAACGGTGGCCAGCTTCGCTGTTTTGCCTGCTGCGCACCAGGGACGCTAATCGATGGTGGCAGCTTCAACAAAGCGTAAAATTGTTTGTTCGAAAAAAAAATCACAAAAAATAAAATCGAGGGTTCGTCACTTGTTGCCGCACAGTGCGAGTCTCCACTCGGGGGACAGATTCCAGCTGCGAGGCCCGTGTATTTGGAGTGGGTGGGAGTGGGTGTGTATTGGAAATGCATCAACCAACGCATCGGTTTTCCCTTTTGTTTCGCACCTTGTTTTTTTTTTTTGTCGCCGCATCGCTCACGCTCGTGATCTCCGACAGGAAACACAGGCGCGCGCGCGCGACCACGTGTCACTTTGTTCCTGAGTTCCAGCCGCGTGGCGGGGGTACACCACTCCTGCACACACACACACACGATCTGGCGGTTTGGTGTGAAAGTGTACATAATTACGCCGTGCCTTTGTTGGGGTGCTTTTAATTTTCGACAGCAGCAGCTAACGAAACGTGTGAGATCGATCGATCACACCGATCCCGGGCGGTGTTTGGCATGGAGATGCAATCGGATCTACACGGACGAAACACGAATCTTGGCCGCTGCCGCCGGCTCAGCTTCCGAAACTCGGATGTGTCACACGCTTGAGCGAGCTATCGTCATGCGAAAGCTTTTTTTTTTTTCGGCGGGGTGTGCAGAAGCTTTGTTTTTCTTCACATCTCCCCTTGTGCGGCGGGAAAGTGTCGAAAATGAAATGTGTCAAAAGAAAAAAGATAAAAATGAAGCGTGCCCAGATCACTTTCTCGAATGCGACCGAGGGGGAAGCGAAGAAATGGAAGCGAATTAAAAAGAGTAAAGTCTCTATCCTTCGAAAGGGGCAAAAGGGCCCTCGGGAAGATCACATTCTCCGCGTATGTTTATGCATATTTTTGGCGATAAATCATGCCCGCGAAAGGTAGATATATGAGCAGCCGCAGGTGGCGTGTGCCTGCCTGTTTGCATACTTTGTACTTGCACGAGGCGTCCCGAAATAAGCCTCGCACGATATCTGTACGTCACACGGTGCAAACATACCCATATGAAGAAACCTCTACATGCGGGTGGTATGTACGATCTTCCAAACCCCAATCGCGAAAAGGAAAGTAACGCAAAGAACACATTAAACAGGGCTCTGCAATGCAACGGGGAAAAAAAAACAATCCGAAATCCGCTCTCGTGTGTCCGTGGGTCGATAAAAAGCCCCGTTCAGGTGAAGACAGTTTAAAGGTGCCTTCATTCTTCTGGTGGTGGAGCAGCGCGTATGGCAATCGGCGCGCTTTCCCTTTCCCGGGCACGGCGAGACACGCATGATCTCGTCACACAAACCTCGTGCAGGTCACACTACCCGGGGGGTAATATTTCAATTTCATCCTTACACCACCTTCTGCCTGCGGAGGCCACAGTGCGGCAGAAGGGAGCTGGCCGATTCTATCGGCAACAAACTTTCTAGCTATCGGTGGAGCGCGTGCGACGCTGGTGTCGCCGTCACCCGAAAGGTGAAAAATAAATTCAGCAGGATCGGTCGCTGCTACGGCGATGGAGGCGGAAAATACGTTTAAATCGTAGGTGCGAAAATGGTTAGGTGATAATGTTTCTTTTTTCGCCCTGTCTCTCGGCACGTCACACCGATCAAGCTCCCGCCCGCTGGGTTTGGGTGGTGAGTCTCGGGCTCTCCTAGCCTCGAGAAACACCTCCTCCGGGAGGCCGACGATCGTCGTCACGATTTGCTTGATACGACGGCTTGACTCTCGGCGTTTTCGCATGCATCAACACACACACGCGCTCCGGGCTTGGCGTTTCACGCATTTGCGCGCACGAGTCTAGGCTTTCCCAGCTTGCTCGATATTTAAACCGATGTGCGAAACCGATCCGAAACGCAAGATGGAAGAGACGGTTCGTGAGGAACGGGGAAGTACCTCCCGCGCAAGATTGCATAGCTGTCAAGGGAGGGCCGTTTCCATCAAAATGGCTCGTCGTAAATTTCGCATAAATCCATTCACGCATATCGATCGATAACGGGGGCGGCGAGAGCAGCAGGGCCGCGCCGCGCGCACCGAATGAATGGCGTTTGATGATGGCGATAAGCGGCACCGGTGAAAAACTTTCCTTTTCACCCATCGCGCGACGTTCCACCTCTGATCTCTGGGCGGCGGTGGTGGTGGTGGTGATCTTTAGCCGATCGATAAGTATCCGTTTTGTTAAATACGACGACGACCGTCCGTGTGTGTGTGTGTGTGCGGGTACTTGTGGATAAGATTGAAATGGAAGGATAGGCGTTCTTATGGGCATAAATTATGATCGTTTATGGTTTTTTCGCTCACCCGCTGGTACCGCCGGGGTGGTGATTTGTGCAAACTCTTCAAAGCGTCTCAACATGACGCGCTTTCCGCAGCCCCCGAAAGCACCTACAGCTTCGCTCAGAGGTGACGAGGTGACGAGGCGAATCGAGCGTATGAAGTTAAAATGGGGATAGCAGCCGATCGTTTTAGGACTTTCGTTCACGCAGCGAAGGGCGCGAACTTAACGACGCTCGAATGGACTTCCGCAAACCGGCGGGTGTATTTCACGGCAATCATCGGGTTTGATGAGCGTGCTATGAGAAGCCGGTAGCCGAGGGATTTATTTTTATGTTTTCAAATTCATACTCACTGGCACGTTTAGGAGGGCTCGACTACAAAGTTTTATAGGTTTTTGCTACCGTGCGTTACCTCCCTGGATAATGGGTTGTAGTCTAAACTAGAGTCTATCATCAACGATACATAATTTATTACCGCGCTTTATATAATTTATATCAGATCTTTATCGTACCAGTTCAGATGGCCGATAGGATAAGGTTGTCCTATGATTGTTCAAAGACATGAACCAGAATTTGGAGCAAGGAGCTTTTAGTAGTAGTAATACATATTTCTCTTTCAGGAGGATTAAGCTAATACTCTCGTCTAGATATTAGAGAGATACTTCAAGCTAACTTCTATTTCAGCAACTGAGGGCCACAAAAGGCTGTGGCAACAAAAAGGAGCGAAGCCTGTTGAGTACTTCATTAGAAACCCAAGTGGTGTTAGCTCATATTTATAACTCCGAACTTTATGGCTCTTGTTTCACAAATATGAAGCACGTTCGCACATACAACGAGTTGTCTCCCGGGAACCAATGCTTATAAATAGTCTAGAACTTCATTTTTTATTACGTGCAACAAAGCTCTCCCAAACGACAACTACGTGTCCGTTCGTACCGGGTGGAGTCATTTTGTATGTCCGCACCATGGTGAGGTATTGGAAAAAGAGAATCGTAAGAACTTCCTGTCTCGCGTTACCACACGCAGAAGAGAGAAAGAACGAAGGGCATACAATTCCCACATAGAAGGTACATAGCAAAAAAAAACCGCATGCATAAGCAAGCAGAATCATTTCAAAGTCCGCTCACGCGGATGTGGAAACACCAACAGCCAGTTGCACACAATAGAGTGTTGCTTCGACCGCGGAAAAGAGCCAAATACGCTAAAACGTGTTGTACAAATGTTGATGAACAAACATATGGCGGTGCCCATCGAATCCATTTTGTTTTTGTCGCGATGCGAGAACCGCTGTGCTGTGAGGCATTCTGCAAAATATTAATTGTCATCATCATCAGGGTTGTGTTTCCGCTGAACATCTTTCCATGATGGCTGCTTTTTTTGGAGGCCTGTGGTCGCCGCACGAATTTTAGTAGTTTGCCGTGCACAAATACATGGCGAAATAAAACGTTGTGATGGATGGGAAGATAAACATACGGCAGATGGGTAGATGCGTCTGTGTCTGTGAGGTACATTTTCAGCGGAGATATTAAATCCAACAGTCTTAGTGTCGACAAGTCGTCAAAACATCTCCCCAAACTGTGTTGACAACGTTCCAAAGATGAAAACTTTATTGCGTTAAATGAATCGCGCGATTTCGCCGTCGTAAAATTAGAACCAACAGCACGACGGAAGGAGGACTGCAAATGTTTGCTGACTGACTTGCTGCTCCAAGCTCGAGGAGAGTCGATTGGCTCGTAAAGTAAGATCGCAAAATCTTCCTCATCAGCGAGGCACGACGGCGAAGGCACCGCCATTCGTGACAGCTCGCAGAGCTCAGATTCAGAGTGAGCCACTTCAAGTGCCCGAGGGAGTCCGACTTGACGGGAAGAACTTAAGTCATCAGCACAAGACGCCGCTACGTCCCGAGCGGCCGAGAGGAAGTGTACGTTTGTTCTTTTTCTTCGCTGTTGCTGTTGCTTTATCGCCTCAACGGAGTCGTGTTTGCGAAATGTCGATTCTAGCAGAGGCATAAAGCGACAGTTCGAGGAAGAACGGCCGCACAGTTAGGAATTAAAATGAATCATCGCATTTAATGACGGACGCGGCCGCCTGCCGCCTGCCACCAGGGGAATGTTCTCCGCGAGTTAACCGGCTTCGATTAATCACCATCGTCCGGAGCTGTGACATCCAGCGATTGGGACGGAATGTGCACTTCCGGACGTTGGAAGATCTCGGCGGTCTGATAGACGTCTCCGAGGCGATTTTGTCGCCGATCGGTTTTGTGGGTCAACGCCGCCGGCTGCTGGCACACAGAATTCTCACGACCCTCGCGTCTGTGTGGTGCGTGTCTGGCACACCAGGTCCACGGTGTTCTGGTAAAGTCCCGTTCACCACGGAGTGGAGCGTGTCTGTCCGCAGGCACCACTCGAGACCACTTTCCGCGCTGACCAGCCTCAATCAATCGGTCGCCGGAATCGGCGGGTGCGCTTGCTGCTGCTTGAACGGGCTGCTGCATCAGATAGTTCAGATGCGCCGTCTCCCCCGGCATCCTTTCTTCCAAGGGCAGCGGGCTTCCATCGGTGTACCGTTGAGCTACATGCTCCGTGCGCCTACCTTCCCGCCCCGGGGGCACGAAATCATGACAAAATCGTAAACATTTCCTGACTCTCATCGAGCACCATCCATCTTGTGCGTCGCGCGCAGTTCTGTGGAGTGCATTCTGACAGCGGTTGGACCTGAGCATAGATTTATCACACGTGCGCTGCCTGCCCCTGCCTGCCACTCGCGGTGGCGCAAGTCATCGCGGTGGACCATTATTTCCCAATCGCCCAATCGTGTTTTGTTGTCGCCGTCGGGGGAAATCAAGATTTTCCGGGCATTCATACCGGTTCGAATAATTACAAAACGAGATGGGACGTCGATGGTTGTGCGCTTGGCAGAGCCCGGCGTCGAGTTTTAGGTGCCCGGCCGAGAAGACGATCGAGAAAAGGACGAAAATTGGGTCGAGACCAGGTCGGGATCGCTTGCGGCGGGCAGAGCGATGCACTCGGCACCGGACGGACTGCAGCGCGGCGCTGTTTTGCATCCCTAATAATAATGGTCGAGCCGGCGACGGCAGCCAGCCCTCTTGCGCAAAGGGTCAATTGCTGACGAACTTTTCCATCCCCGAGCCGTGAGCTGATGGGTGTAGGTTGTTCGGTAAGAAACTAATCGATCATCGCGCTATCTGACAACGCTTGGAATCGCTCTCGCGTTCAATGGGGATATTCTTTGTGATCTTCTTGTGGGCAGGGTGCCTGCTTTCTTTCATGGTTTATGGGGTGATGGAAAATGGATGATAATTTCCATGCGTTCCGCGTAGAAAGGCACATTCCATCTGGAACACATCGCCACACTTATTAGAGGGCACACGGGAAGAGAAAAGTTGAGACATTTCTCAACGTGCTGCTGATTGCATTCAATGCGATCGCTTCCGACCGTTCCGACAATCGATTAAGCGACAGAATGCGATACCGGATACGCGAGAAAGTGGAGTGGACTGTTGTCTGCGTCCAGAGTCAATACAGGAAGCAGTTCCATTCAATTCTCGCACCTAGACGCTACACACTCGGTGCTGCCGTTCGGCTAGCCGTGCGTGTGCTGTTTTGGGGGCTCTCCGTGAAGATTTGTTGCTCCACCGGGAGTGCCGAGACGTGTACGCCGGTAGAAAGCGAGGTAGCTATTAAAAAGTAAGCGCTCCGTATTATTAATATCATTATTGCGTAGGCGGGTTGCGCCTCTCCAGGAAGTTGTCGCGGCTCCGGCCGAACCTCTCCAGGAAGTTGTCGCGGCTCCGGCCTGACCCAGCATTTGCATGCGGCCTTCTGTGCACCTTATCGGACCTGGAGTGAAAAGTGTCCCGGGTGCGACAATCTAAAAGCAACCAACCGCGTGGTGGACACGAAGCCACTCCAGTACCGTCCGGCGGATGGGAAAGTAGCGGATGACTAGCGGGAGAGGATTGTAATTACTTTAGCGTTCCTTCTGGCTCTGAAAACGCTCGGAGATTGTTGGGCCCACAGAGTCCCATCGGGATTGTGCGCACGCACCGTGCTGGAATTTGATCACGCCCGGTGCCTGCTACAGTTTAGGCCCATCTTGTGGAACAAGCGAGGGTAAGCCATAAATCTTCGAGCCTCCTCCTCGAAACACGAAACAGACACCAGTCGGTGGGCTCCAAGTAGTTGGGGGAGGCCTTTTTGCGTGACATAAGCAAATGAGCTCGTGAGATGCAAGCGGCAGAGGAGGTGGCGCCACCAGGAGTAGCCTGTGCTTTATTATTGCATTTTTGTGTCCACTAAATCGAGCCCATTTAGAGTGAAGGGGTGGTTCGCGCTGGGAGAACCGATCCCGAGGAGGAGGAAACACTTTCCTTTCGAGTGGCTAATCGAAGACTGTGGGAGAGTGGAGGGTAACATAGTGCCGACCATTAGTTGCTCACCATGTTTTCGCACTCCGTCGCTATCGTTTTATGGGCAGCGCAGTGATAGAGGGCCGCTTTTTGGTTCCTTTTTCGGCTCCGGCTCCGGCTCCCGTGTCTTATCTGGTGGACACCATCGATCCGTACCCGGGAGTTCATTTCCTGGCTCCCACAACACACAGGCGGTATCGATCGATTAGTTCGCGATAACTCGCGCTATGGATGCCTTTTGCACACGCTATGGCGAAGCGGCGATCGTCATGCCGGCTTGCCGCAGAGTTGGTCCAGATGTACCGGAACGAAACTGCTCGAATCGAGCAGTGACTCGAAGCGAGGCAACGACCTTCTCCACATGTGTCATAACGCGACGGCAAACAACCGAAACCGTGTGTAGTTGTTGTTTTAATCTTTTTTTTTTTCTGGAAGCAAGTTTACTTTTTCCATTTTCGTGATGATCATTGATCGTGTACGGATGTGCGTGTGTGTGTGTGTATATTGCACTTGCTATTGCTTTACCTCGTCCGTTTACTCGTTACATCACGCACGTCGTATCGCCATTCGGAAGACAGAAGCTGTAAAAAGGCGCTTGTGCGCTTCACCTCAGCACACCCAGAGTGGAGGACGTACAACGTTTGATCCACCCGTGTTTTTTGTTGCTTTAACTACGTTGTCAAAGCACTTAACATAGCTGGCGAAAGACGCCCGACAATTGTTTGCTCATTACACGACCATTGCCCAACGCTTCACGTTCGATTTAGCAAACAGCGGTGGGTGAAGACGTACCCAGATGGGGCTAAAATTGAAGTAAGAAGCTATGTTTGACTATCTCCAATGTCACGCCTTTGTTTGCAGACGATTTTTTCGTTTTCGTTTTACTTCGTTGCGATGACGATATAGCTCGTGTACGGACAAAAACCGTGACAGATGGTGACAAGAACGAAAATGAGGTAGGCCGTTGGTGACCCCTCCTCAATTAGGTGTCCACAGGAGATAAACACGTTGAAAAACCCCTCCGCGATGAGTGCAAGGTTAACACCGTCGAGCGGATCAAAGCGATCGATGGGTGTTTGCCTTGATCGTCACCTATTATGACATCGAACCGCTGTTCGACACCTTGACGTTTGACGTCCGACTGAGCAGGTTGATGAGATCGCTCATCGCCGCCCATTGTAGGCCAGGTGATGGATGCGCCGGTCCCACGTAACCCAGCGGGCAGACACATCTCGAACGCGGGATGTTGTGTGGCGTGCTACATATTTCCTGCGCGCAGCATAACACCTTTTACTAAACAAAGTTGAAAGGCATCTCTCGGCCCCGATAATGAGTTAAAAGCGCGCGCGCGCGCGCTCACCGCTGTTACAAGTGATAGGTTTATTAAGTGCTTCCCTTTTCCCAGCTCGGCGGGAGAGGGCTTTTACTGCCGCGCGATTATCAAACCTGCTGATCGCTGGTACGCGCAAGAAGTAGCTCACACGGTGTTGGGGTCTTTTCTGGAAGCGATATCGGGCCCCTTTGATTTATCAGCCCGACGCACCCTGAAAGGGTCTCTAAACGGCCGTTGTGTGCGCACCATTAATCTTAACTTAACGACATTATGCTAAGTCGCGTGGCGGTGTAGAATCAAAGTAAACTGAAGGGACATCAACCAGTTCAGGGTTTTTTTCCTCCTCGGTACGATGGTCAGTCTACACGACCCCATTGTTTTTAGTCTGCTATATGAGGTGATACCTCACCGGAAGAAAGGGGAGGAATTTAAATTGCGCTAGAATTTAGTAGAATAATAAATCTGTCCCGTCATGCCCGTGAGGTCGCGCGCACCTTCTACGATGTACAGGTAACATTCGGACTTTGTTGCACCATGATCCATCCCCCCGTCGTGCTCTCCTGCTGTGTTGCAGTCCGTTTCGTTTTGGAAAGGCAAGTTATTTATTTCGACAAACTGTTTGGTGGTCGCTGGTAACGGCCCGGTGGCTCGAGTTTCGCCCTCAGACAACGCACCTTCGCACCCAAATAAAGCGATTCATTGCGCCTAATTGTGGTGGATTCAATTAATTCGAAAATGCTTATTAGCATCCCTTCCCCTGTCTGTCTGCCTGTCTGTGCTCCCTTGCGCAGGGCTGTACCCACCGGCGTCAAGGTTATTTGTGTTATGTTTTGGAAAGGGTGAGAGCATAACCTGCTCGGGCGGCGGCTACCAGGGCATGGCGGAAGGTGCACACGCGAATTAAAGCGAGGCCGGGCGTTTGCAACCCCAAACAACATTGTCTTGCCAATAGCAAGGGGATGTGATTATAGGATGTTGTGCATGCTAGGTTGCCATCACAACCGTATGTGGGGGGTGAAAAATAGGTATATGAAAGCATACTGAGTAATCCAGAAGGTTTTCAGAAATAGCTCCTACTTCAAAGAAGACATCAACCAATGTTTGTACTGGTGGGATCAGATATTGGTTATACACTATGAGTAACTTTTTTCATTCTTTCTATCTTGCATATATCTGCTCGGCATATCAGCATATGGACATTGATTTGATAGGGTCAGCAAGATGTGCTATACTGTGAGTCATTGCAATATAGATTATCAGTCTTGAAACAGTTCTTTTCGTTTAATTTATTTGTTGGGGTTACTGCCTTCTCAAGTAGATCGTGCCAACCGATGTTACTCATCTCTGTTAGCTTTGGAATATGCATGCATAGTTATCAGGAAATTGGGACGAAGTTAAGGTTTTCTCTTCGTTGTCGGAGTTTGTTGTCCCCGACATATGCTGCCACATTTTATCGCCATCATCAGCACCCCTCCGAAAATAACCTAATCAGGTTGTCCACATGAGCCCTCCCGCGTGAGCTCCATTTCTCACATGGGACGGCTCGGTCGCACCGGTGACAGCCGCAGTGTTTGCAGTTCCCATGCGTCGTCGAGAAACTGGAGCACTCCCTATCGAATGTCTTACGGAAAGCTACCTGCCTGAGAGGGCTGGCAAAAGCGATACACGAAGCGAACAAAACGTGTCTCGGCAAACGACTCCCCGAGCATGGGAGTAGAGCTCTGGTACCAGCGGCCGCGCCAGTATTTTAGGTAGGTGAGCAATTATTTTGCTGAACTGAACTGTGTGCACCGAACGTGGGCACGTGATGGAGGGTGCCAGGGGATGGGAAGGCGCCAAACGTGTGTTTGTTTGTGTGTGAGTGAGTGTAATATGAGAGCCGGGAACATGCGCGCCTTCGGTGGACGCTACCTCCAACCGACCGACTTAGGAGTTTCGCTTTTCAACTGCGAATTTTCGTTGTTGCTCCACCATTGCGGGGCCGGGTGTCGATGGAACGGGAGAAACGTCGTGTATGCAAATATGCTGCGCGCACCGGGTTTGCGTGTTTGCAGTGAGTTCTCCGGTCACCGACCAACCACCGTTTTGCCTCGGTGATCCGCGCCATCCCTTGGCTTCCGAACTATGTTCTTGCCTAGAGGGGAGGGCAAAAATACGGTTTCAAAGGTTCCGATAGTGGCAGTACGTCCTGGGTGCGAAGAAGGAACCTGGGCTCTAGACTCGTGGACCACTTTTGGGGCGTTTGCTATTTCGATGCCCTTGGCCTCCCTTTGCGCGCGGCGTTGCGGAAGCACGAGAAAGCGTGATGATCTCGATTTTTCTTTTCCGTACGAAATTTCCATCCTCATAAATAAAGGCAATTCGCGTGTGTTGTGTGAGGGAGGTCGGTGAAAGAAGTAGAGCCCACCCCACCATTTGACGTCACTCTGGGTAGGTCACGGAATCGTATCCTGGCACACAGGACAGGGCTACACAGTACAACAGTAGGTGTCGAAAGCAAAAGTCGTGGGAACATGCTCTCGTGGAAAATGTTTATGCTAATGTAGTTCCATTTAGTAGGCGAATACGCGTGTTGTAGCGAGAAAGGTCAATGGGGAAAATTAATTAGAAAAATCAATGAGAGGAATGTATAATTTGTAGCAGATATGAACTCTCCTCAAATTCTCGTTCACTGTTTCGACAAAGAACTAGAATGCGTTAGAAAACCCATCGAAAATGCATGAAACGCCTACCAGATGTCAACAGCGCTCCCCGGGCCGCCAGATGTGAACCATTCTCGAAGGTTTTGGCAGTCCGCAAACGGCACGGAGCCCGTGCCTCCATAACTGGTTCAACCACCCTAACGAGGCGCTCGCAAATATGGCAAGGACAAATCCTACCTGATGGCGCTCGCTCGAGCAGGAAAATGGCAACAACACTTGCCAACAGGCTGAACACAGGGGTAGCACAAGGGTTTTGAGCAGTTCCAAAACCAAGTTACCCAAATGCCCGGCCTCCTCCGCTCTGCCGATCGATCGAGCGTTCGAGCGGTGGTGGGAACATCGAAAGTGGCGGTTAAAGCCTGCTTAAAGGTACTCAAAAATAAGTGAAAGGAGCACAACAACACAGCGGCGTTCGGAGTTGTATGGGTACTTTTATGTTGCAAACATGCTCATGACTGATGCCGCGCAGTGTGGAGCAGGTGGGATCGGGGTTTTGAAGGGCTTCGGGATAATCGAGCGAAAGAAAGTCCGTGTGTGGGTCGTGCGTTCCGGTGGGAAAGTTCAACCAGCAGGGAGATGACCTTGAAGTACGGCGGTCTTCTCACTAAACCAATCCTTCATGCCATTATCGCTGTATCCACGATTGATCGACACAATTAAAGTAAGCGAAATTCTGTCCCACAGCCTAACTGGGAGAGGTTTTGTAGCAGGACAAGACCAGCTTGGCTTGAAAAGTGGGTGTGTTTTTGTTTTCATCTACTCCTTTCCACATCAACGTTGTTTCCGGTTATGAATCCACGCGCGCGCGCGCGCCCGCTTCACAGCCGGTGATCGAATCCATCAGCTCGTTCCGAGGTTCCGAAGAAGGAGATCACTAAAGTGTTGCGCATTCGCCCGATAAGGCAAGGCTTCGAATGACGCCGGAATGACGAAAGTGACTCGACGAGATCGATGAATGAATCACAATCCCACCCCACGGTGCTCTGGGGACGACGCTGGACATAACCACTACACACGGACAGATGTGAGCAGCTTCGCTTCGTAACTTGACTGCGGAGACGCGAATCGCTAAATTGTTTCACGCAAAACAAGCGACAAGGTCACCAGAGCTGGTGCATGGGAGCGAGCCGTGCGTATGTTTGAGTGTATCCGTGCCGCCTCTCGTTGGTGTATTGGTATGTCCCAGCGATTGGACGACATTGGACCTCCTACCTTGGACTAGAGGAGTAGCGACATATCGCGCCACGTTTCCTTGAGCGTCTGAAGATATGGATAAAAACAAATCATAAAAAAACGAGTCACGTGGTGGCAGACGTTTCGAAGTCATCCTTGTGGGGCAACAACTTCTGGTGTCTCGGAACTGCCTATCAGCAGAAACTTCCCACCAAAGCAGACCCGAGCGGTGAGGTGAAATTTTCTCAGCCGATGTGTTGATTGCTTACTTCTGGCCTGGCTCGGCGGGGTGGTAAAAGCATAATTATGATTAGCTAATTTTCCTCCCCGATGCTTCCATTTAGCGCACCCTCCTACCTGATAATGGTCCAGCCGGTGTGTGCAGTTGGAGGTTGGATTATAGTTTTGCGGCTCTTGCATAGTGAGTGATTCATTGGCTAGGCATCGAGGTTGCCGAGATTGGCTGTGATAGTACCCCGCACCCGGGCCGTCGCTGGTGATAACGAGTAGTCAGGCCTTGACCAGCAGCAGGACCACTTAGTCGAGCCAGCCTGGGCTGCAACTACCGCTTACTCGCGTTGGGAACAAAATCAGTAGGACGACGGGTATCCATTAGAGATCATTATGATCGACCCTCCTTCGCGTCAGGTTGTTGTTTTGTGTTTACGGCGTGTACTACTAGCGCACACGGGTCCAACTATTGTTGGGCAATGTTGTTTTCGTTGCCCATGTCACACACATCTCGCAACGCGATACATGTAGCGATGGAGGATCGTTGCCACAATCGTGGTGTCGTGGGCGCTGTTGTGTGTAGGCTCCTCACCTCGTTTACACACGGGCGCACGGTAATTGCATTTAAATGCGCCGATTTCTTCGTCGGACGAATGTCGTAATTGGTAAAAATTGGTTCGTCTACTCCACAGCTCCTCCTGCACAATGGCTGAGCGCGCGCTTGCGTGTGACACCTCTGTGGAAGAGATGCGGTGTGGGACATTCAATTTGCATGAACCACCGCTCTACAAACCACCCAAGAGTGTACGCGGGCGCAACTCACCTACTTAAACCGCGCCGATATCTTGCTCGGAGCCTGCTCACCGATCGATTAACGCTGTGTTTGGAAAAGGGTTTAATGGTCCTTTGTAGCGCCCACTCAAACAGGCCGCGGCCGTCGGTATTATGTCGTTTTGTTGCAAACAAACGGATTACGAGATTAATCTGGGTGTTTTTTTTGTTTCCTTTGATGACCGTGAGTGAGTAGTAGCACCGACATAAAGCGAATCGGTGATGTTTTTGATTGTGTTATGGACTCTTGGACACTGAAGATCCAGCAATCCCGTCAAGAGCCCATTTCAAGTGGAGCTGGCACGCCAGTCTCACGGAACGGGCATCGCGTGCGACTTAGAAGTGTTGGTATGCGGCAGCTGCCGCCACCACAAGCCTGATTGGGTAACGTTGTAGGCCACTGACCACTGACGACCGCGTGCCTTCGACAGCAGTTGCAAAATTAAGCAGCCAAGGTGTTGCTGCTGACTGGGCTGAATGCTTTTCCAAACCAATCACGTCGTCGCTCGATCACCCGGTCGGGTCGCGGGTCGCAACTAAGTGCCCCAAAGTTTGCCGGGTGTGTGTATGTGAGTCTCAGGGAGGGGGAGCCATTGAACCTGTTTGCTGAAATAGGTTACCACCGGTGTGTCCGAATTTCCCAATCAACCGAAACCGAGGCGCACGTTGCGCCTATCGGAGGAGAATCTTTACCGGTTCGTCGCATTCCACAGGCAAATCCCAGCCCAGCAACAGTTGGTGACAGCACAGAGTCTGTTTCGAGCGGGAAGGAATGTTGTTCATTATTGCATTCTCGACTTGGGGTTCGTTCGCCGGGCTCGCTCGCTTGGACACTGATTGCAGCGACGACGAACTCACCTCACCTTTCACAGGTGAACCTGAAACCTGTTCGCGCTAGGACGTTACGGCCCTGATGAACGACCCGAACCGGAGGCCTGACCTCCGTCCGTCAATTATGGTCAATATGGCACTTCTCGCGTGCGCTGGCGCTCTTTCTCTCTCGTGGTTGGCGGCTGACGAAGCTTTGATGTCTTCCTCTGCTACCATCCAGAGCCGACCGGCGATAATCAGTGGGCGAAAGGGCCCGATTATCCGTGTTGTGAGTGATGGAATAAGTAGACGTTGGAGGAGTTTTGTTGGTGCCGGCGACATCTTTCTTCCGCGGGTGGGAAGAAACTGATTATCGGAAAACGTTTGATTACTATCATTAGGGTCGAGTGAATGCGCGTATGAAAGGTTTGTTTTGGAGATTGCTCCCCGGGAAGGTCCTAGTGGAGTATTCCAAAGGCTTGAACATGGCCCTATTGGTTCCCGTCTGGAGACCGGGGAGTTATCGTTGACTGCACCTGGCACACTCCTTGCGCTCTGCCAAAGAAAGCTAATTTTGCATCACCACCAAGGTATTAGTCATCCAATTGGTGGCTTCACAAATGCCATCCATCACTCGTGTAATGAAGGCGAAGTGAGCAGTGCGCCGGCGCGAGCGCACACACCCGACGAGAAAAGCGACCGCTAACTCCCGGAGTTAGCTTTCTTTCATTGGACTTGACAGGGTGATCGCGACAATTATGGGTGGCCGTTAAAGCGGCGATGCGAGTCTTTATCTATTCGGACCGGACCGTATCCGGCGTTAAGGAACATTCCGTTCGTGCCTGATGAGTTTTCCACACCGGTGTGTTAAGAGGAGAGAAAGAGTGGTGAGTGGAGACAAAAAAAAACGCTCACTATAAAGAAAAAGCCATCTTGTTGTTGCAGTGAAGTATTTCGAATTTTAATTTGAATCGTACGCGTAGGAATGCATTCACCCCGCGCTCGCGAGTGTGTGTGGTTTTTTCACTACCGAGCGTCGTGTGTCGCCCTCTTCTTCTACTTCTTATTAGTGACATAAAGTGACAGCGAGCTGCCGCGCGCGTGTGGGATTTACGTCTCCTACCGGTGTTACGACGGGAGTTCACTTTTAATGCCATCCAGCTTCTCTACGCCTCGCGACGCCTGCGATAATAAAAATGGATGCCGGAGATCCGCACACAACACACACACACACATCGCCCCTCCATGGCCGACTCCACTGTCATCACACAATCCGTTTTGCCGGGATTGAGTTTCAATGCGATGAAAAATGAAATTCTGTACCGAGCGCCTCAAGTTAAGCCTTTGCTCTCCTCCGAGAGGTGCATTTCCTTTCCGACTCCGACTCCGGTGCGACAGGCGCGCTTGACGTGTGTGCCTCTTTTTTCCCGGCAAGACTTTCCCGGGCGTTTTTTTCCATTGCTTGTTGTTGTTCGCATGCAGCCGAAGTACATATCCTAGAGTTTATCGCAACGAAGGGTGCTAAGCCACACATTTGTTTTCCATGCGCGGAATTTCACTTTCGATTCCAGAGGAGACTCATCCTCCTCTCGTCTGGGAGTGATTCTGGCGTTGGATTGCAGAAAAAAACAAACATCGCATCCAAACACGAAGCGAAGGGTCCAAGTTGAAGAATGGAGTACATCTCACTCACTTGGGCTGTGCGGACCACGGGACAACGTCCTGTTATAGATGACTCAAACCAGCAAACCATTTCTACACGTGTTTCTGCTCATGTCGAGCAACAAACCGACGTCGCTCTGCTACACCAAGAGATGAGTTAGAAAGCACCCATAAAACTAGCTAGAAAAACATGATGTTTCACTTCATCACGTTTTGTTTTTCCTGGCGCACAGTGCAAAACGCACGCATCGGTGTCTCGAAAGATGCGGTGTGTCCAAATCTTGCCATTTTGATTGCCTCACTGTTGTGTTGTGTCTGTTGGCATAATAGTGTTCCGTTTTGGGAAAGTTTGGGACACTAATGTCCGTGGCGTCTGGCACGTTCACTTTGATGTCTGGCTGGTGTGCTGATGCGTTTCGAGGCGGAAGAATGTAGCCATCAGCGTGCATCACCCATACCTGACTTAAATGGGTCCATCTCATATCACAGCGGGTGAGCGCTGCGTTGGGTGATGAGCACATCACGCGTATGCACACAGGCTTCCCTCATCCTCCATCCCGCCCTCCTAACAAAGTGACGGATTGCAAACGGGCGAAATGCGAAACGAAGAATTTTAAACGCGGCGGCGTAACGAAACGTCATCACGAACGTCTTCTCGTGCGCCGAAGAGAGGCCCTTGGTTTTTCGCATCGCCGCACTCGAGCGACGCATATATACGCATCGGATTTCTCTCGCTTCAAGTGCGCCAATGCGCAAAGTGATTTGTTACCCTCCGCGAGTGGCACTTTCCCGCGCGCAACACCACTAGTGAGGTGCGCGCGCGCGCGTGATCCTGTGAAAGGGCACAGGCGCAACGAGAATTTGTTCCGAGTGGATGTTGTTGCGGTTCTGTTGTTGCCACATTTCCAACACCCGACCTCCAGAGCGACGTTTGGAGGAGCTAGAATGCTAAAAATACCATCCAACATGACACGCTGGAAAGTGGTAGGCGAGAGTGTTACTCATGGCACATCGTTAAGAACTTTATTTGCATTGCTTTCCTCTTGATTGGAGCTTCGGGACGATTGGAAACTGGATGCGTGCAGTGGAGGTGAATGGCAACATTAACCAAAGTGGACCTGTAAGTGGAGTATGCACGTATTGGCTCTGCGGTTGGCGCTGTGTATCGCAATAAATAATCTAACACTAACCTCCTGGTGTGCGAGCCATCATGCACTTGGGTCCCAAGTATCCGCCACCATCATCGGCAGAGACGATCGATGGTAATAAATTTGAAATTGAATACTGATTCGGAAATAGCTCGGTCTGGGGTAGAGGGAGACATAGGAGAGACTAGAATTTGGCCCAAATGATAGACACTTGGCATCTCCAGAGGGGGGCCATAAAGTAAGATAAAAAACCTCGTGTGCGCTCGCGCGCGCCTGTTCGTTTCCATATGAAGATCCAGCACGTTGAAGCTCGTTGGAAACCGGAAAACTGTAGCGGGACATTAAAATCGGTAAAAATCAATGATCTATGACAGGCCATCAAGTCCCCGAGCGGGAAGTAATTTAAATCCCCGGACAAGTGATCTGATATGGAGATCCAAGATCTGAGATTGGTAGCGATTAGTTGCTTTAGAGAAGGGAATGCTGAACAGTTTGCACTGATTGCGCTTCGAACGCCCCAGGTCGCAAGAATGTCGTGATGCATGATGCACTCTCTTTCTCCCATGGTTCTCCTACTTGGAGATAGTTTTTTTTCCCCCCAATCGTGATCGGAACGCATTCGGTATTAGAAAAAAGGCGGAAAAGATGGCTACTCAAGAGCTGAACATCCGGAGCCAATGGCTCTTAGTCGCGTAGCGGCACCGGATGAGAGGAGGTAGGTTTGATCTCAGATTTCACGACGCCGCTATAGAAAGTTCTTGAGGTTCTGGCGCGGTTATTTTGGTGTGCGCTTCATTCTCCATTCTGGCAGTGTGACGCGCGCAGTGCAAAGACTCGCGATTGGGATGGGTTGTGCGGTTCTTGCGGTCGTTCGCATCATTAGAGCATTGGCTATCCGTCTAATATGTTCGAACAGTGTGTCGATTTGGGTGACTGTGATTGAAACTGAATAAGTTCTTGGAGAATGAATTACATTTTCTTTGTTAGTGTAAGATATTTTAGCTTTTTGTTTGTAGTGATTATTATCTAATGTTGTCTTTTGTCATCTTTGTCATCAACAGATTTTCCATCGATAGAAAATAATCATCTTGTTGGTGTCTGCAACGAAGGCAACAAATATCAAGCCATCAACATGTCGCTAACGTCACAGGATCGTCGCCCAGCGCTCAGAAGCGTGTCGCTGGTCCACTTCTTGTGCCACTGAGAGGTCTTTGGAACCAAGCGTTTGGAGTACGAAGGGTGCTTAGAATTCGGTGGTGCGGGTAGAATTTCTTCGGAAGTCTGTCTGATCGTAAGTGGAGTGATCGATATCGTCGATTGGAGGGTATTAGCAGCGTATACGCCATGAAACCACCAAGCATTGACATGTCATCAGCTACAAACAACAACGGCAACAGCAACAACATCCCGATCAGATCGCCGACGGCAGCTACTTCGCCGACGATAGCCACACCGAGCTCTATTGTAAATAGTAGTACTAGCGTATGCGGTGGCATAAGTGGCACAGGCCCTGCTGTGGGAGTAGCGGCAGGGTCTAGCAGTAGCAGCAGCAGCACGACAACTCCAACACATACCGCCAACGGAGGCGGAACGAGTGTTGTGTCTGCGACATCGGCAAGCAGCGCTGGAAACAGTCCGAGCTGCTTCATTAAACCGTCGCTCTCGCTTAACTCGCTTCCACCACAAGGACCTCCGGAAGGATCGGAGATGGCACAGCACAGGCTTCGTATCGATAGGCCTTATAATAGTTTAAAGGTAAGAAAACTGCGTTTAAACTGTCAATAATAGTCACAGATGTTAATGTGTATTTTGTTGTCATTGTAGAAAAAGCGTGACACTGAACGAGAACTGTGGCGACGATCGTGGGGCAGTGGTCACAGCCACAGTTCATGCAGCCTGCAGAGCAGCACCACTAACACTGGGCTCGGCAAGGACGATTTCTGGGCGGCCTTGCAGACGAACTACAATTTTATCATGGATACCAACCTGCTCGACAGCTGCCGTGAGGCACGGGGTGAAATTGAGGGGCCGGTCTTCCGAGACGACCACGAGGATGATGTCAACTGCTGCCGGAAGGTACGAATTGGTCGAAGGATCCGGTTCTGATAAGAGAACTCGGGATGGAAGGTCGTATTGTAATTGCACGTCTTTTCGTGTTTTAGGCGCTGTTCAAACCGGCTCAAACGCATCGCTTCTACGGCGATCCGCGTTTGCTGCGACAGTGGATCAAAGAGATGGAGAACCGAGTGGCCCGAGTACCGTCGGTTACGGAAACCAAGAGACTGAGCATCGAGCAGCTGCAGAAGCTAGCAGTAGAGCATGGGGTAAGTAGTGAGGGGAGAGCGTTTTATTTTCGTATATGCGCACGGGCAAGGTGCACTCCAGGGAAGAGATTTCTGAGGGTTTAAAATAGCTCCCGGGGTACATCTCTTATGGAATTTTAATGAAGACTCAGATATAGGAAGGAATTTGGGTACTAGCTAGCACGAAAGAGTACAGGAAGGGCACGCTCATTGAGTGCATCTTTCATTAGGAATTTTGTCGTTTTGTCACATGCGAGTTGAAGCGTTCTCCAGATACTGTTCTCGGAATCGTGATCTAGTGATCTAGTGATTCTGGGTCAGTTTGTTGCCGTGCGTAGGCGGTAGCATAAAATAAGCAGACACTAATTTGCCCGTTAGCGTGAGATGTGACAGATCTCCTTCCGTTCTTCTCATCAACCGATTCCAAATGGGTCTCAAAATGGACAAATTTTGGTCAGGGTGTTGATGGAAGCGAGAAACGGAATTTGTTTAATGTGTTTTTTTTTCATAGACCGTGTGTCTGTTGACGGACGCACGAGTGTGCTCCATTTTTAAATATTGACAAATGTGTAGAATGTGTGTGAGAACCTGCAATAACGCGCCGCTGTCACTGGGGCCAGAAGATTCGTTCTCCAGAAGGATGGTGTTGGCTCGCCAACGTTGTTTGTGGAAATTCCCGTCAGAAAATGCGTTGCAGCATTGTGAGGGCGTGTTGAAATGTATAGGGGTTTATGGCATGTCTAGGAGTCGTATCGCCCATCACGACCGTACAGATGAGTTTCTTCATCTGTGGGAGAGTATAATATATGATATGATGAGATTAGTTGCATAGATTCCCATGTCAGTGTGACAGGGAGACGGACTTGATGTATATGACGTTGATTCGTTCAGTAGATACTGATAGATGGTGGTTTTCGTTTGGCAGTGTTGTTTACATGCCCCAAAAACAAACTGGACATTTTGTGCAAGCTATTTTCGTCGTGTAGATGTTCCCACTTCTTCATAGAAATGATTTAACATTCAAGCATATTTGTTTTACTGCCGATGCTTTTTATAGCTTTAAAATTTGTGTGTTTTAATTGGGAATGATAAAATGTGTTTACTATCTGTATACTTTTATTTTTCGTGTTTGAAAAGACAGTTATCTGTTATTTATTTTGAAGTCATTGCAACTAAAAAGTGATGTAGTGTAGTGTAATAAATTTTATGTAATATAGTATTATAAAACAAGGTAAAAATAGTTTAAACCTTGAAATGATACGAATGATACGAGCGATGAAACGACAAACTGTTATACGAGTTATTTTGCCCCTGAAGGTAGGCAACACTCGTTACATGTGTACCGTGCGCCTGAAAGTATGCAATTATGTTAAATGTTATATTATTTTTCGGTCATGTTTTCGAAGTTGATCCGAATTTGGATATTCGATTTTGTTTTATTACGCTTGGTTCCTATGTGGTCTGGGACGTAATGTTTAAATAATATCATTGCTTATTATTTTAATTTAGCTTATTAGTGATTTGATTCTTCCGACAACATTTCGAACACATGGAGGAAGTATGTATGCTAGCTGTTACAAATGCCATAAATTTCATAAGTGTTTATTAGCTCATATGGCAGGTGTTTCCTCTTTGATGTTTTCGGCACATTCCGGTCAATTAATATTTTATTTTAGCATTGCATCACGATCGCTATCGAACGGACAGAGGCAGTCGGACTGATGCAACATGCGACCATGATGGATGCGCTCTGTGTTTGTTGTGTATCGTTTACTACACATCTCTTACTGCACCGCGGATGTCCAACCACGCTAGTGAATAATAATCGAATGCTAAAAAGCTTTCCAAAAAACTGTAAAGCATTCCGTTTTGCACACGAATTTCCGCACCCGGGCTGTAACCCCTTCCGACGCTGATGACCTCATTTTCACACGGCAATTACAACAAAACCCGACCCGAATGGATGCGTTTCGACGGTAGCTTAATTAGATTAGAGACCGATCCGATACGGCATCGAAACCGGTTACACACGAAGATCACCGTCTGCATCGACGACACCACACTGGCTGCGCCACTTTGGTCTACGGAGCGACAAAGAAAAGTCTTCAATCATCGCGATGGGATGTCTCCGACCGAAGAAACATGTGTATGTCCGAACGAAGCGCGCGGATTAGACCGTGAAACCTTCGGCCACGGTCGTAGCACAAGCCAGCAACCTTCGCGAAGGCCCTAGTTGGGGCTAATTGATCGCGTAGTTCCTAGTTGGCAAAACTCGTTTTTTATTTCTTTCTCACAGCATCAACCGAAAATGGTCAGCTGTTGATGAATGAGACGCACTGGTCTCCAGTCTGGATTTTGTTTTCCTCTCACCGCATCATCTCGCGCATGTAAAGGTGGGGTCGAAGAAATCAGCGTTTCGGGGTAACCGAAATCGATTAGTTCCCAAACGTTTATAGCGCTGCGGGGGTCGCGTCGCGTCTGGGTTTATGCGCATTTTTTTGCAATGACTTTCTTTGATCTTTGGCGAGTACGAGGTTTGGTTCGTAAGCATTTCACCTTCGGAAGTATTCGCGAAAGCGTCGCCTCATTCCTCCCGACACTCGCGCCGCATGGAGAAAAGAGGCTTTTGATCTACTAATCAGGCGAAATACGGAAGCAGCGCGACCCCCTGAGGGGATCCTTTCTAATTACTGAAAAAACTGTAGCAAAACGCTTTGATCGGAGTTTTTGCTCGCGATATAGTTAATGCTCACACTTTCACTGGAACTTCGGCATTGGTCGAAATCCCCAGGGCATAGAATGCAACTGCTTAGTTACATCGGCTAGATCTTGAAATAGTTGCGGAGATGTTGTAACGCCACGCAAACTATCTGTTTACGACCAACAGCAGCAACTCATCATAAATCACTTACGTACGTTCACACTGAAGCGTGGTTCCTACCTCCGACAATACCGGTGATCTAATCATGCTTGTTGGAAGTAGTGCACGGTGGTAGTAAACTAGGATTTACAACATCTCACGGATAAAGTGAGCCCGGTGGCGAGTTTAGGAAGTCAGTTTAGTATGGTTGTAATTTCGAATCGAGACTTTATGCAGACCAGTGAAAGGAAGGAACGGTGGTATTTGGTTGCAATATACTGGAAGTGATGTGGAAGACAGTGAGAGCGCATCCAATAACCGTATGATCCAGCAGTGAGAGGTATTTGCTTCAAGTTCACGTCGTTCCACAATTAACCCACGTTGGTCACAGTTTTCTCAGTTCTCTTGCAGCCAGAATCATGAGTAGATGTGTACACGTACATGCTATTTATAGAGTTCGCACTTCCCTGAGTATAAACGTTACGTTATATTGCTTTAACTCGTTTTAGATCTTTTTTAAAAAATCTTGGACAATCTGCAATGACTAATCATAGCTACTGCTAAGTGATGCCTAGAGTCATCTCAATCCAATCAGCAATCTAGGTCGCTCATGAGATGAAAACACAAGCAACGTTGCGAACATAATTGCATGCCTGCGGAGACCGACTGATTTGAGGCAGTGTGTAATAGTTGATGTTTAATTAAAACCGACGATCGGCCTTCTCTCGGAATCTTCCGTTCATTCACTAAATGTTTTCAGACGTGACATTGCCCTCGAGGTGTTGGAACTGTTCGAGACTCCAACCGGGTGGTAGGATGTTTCCTAATAATGAATCGGTTGATGAATTGCTCACGAAGTAGCGTGCCTCGAGAGGACGATAACATGCGGCACTGAGATGATCAGGTTTACCATTATGCATCCAATGTGTACACTTTTTCCTTGACTTTGATGTGCACCTGAGGCAGTCGCCTGCAGGAAGAAGTGTAGGAAATAAGCAAAAACTGGAACAGTGAAGAGATTTCATTAAGTAGATACTGGGTATAGCTCATCTCATAGTAATTCTCCATGAATATGACTGAAAGAAATCGTTGCCAGCTTCTGACGGTGTGAACTGTTGTCTCTGGTGCCGTCTCTTTAAAAGATTGTCTTGAAGCTGTATGATCTTGATCTTGAAGCCATATATCTCTTAGAGAATCCAAAACTTAAAGTTCATTAACTTAACTTATCAGTGTGCCTTACCGTACGCACTGTGCCAACCATCTGTACCCGATAAAAACATCCCAATGATAATTACACTCGACCCAGATTAGCGTTCCACATCGTTTTGCTTTACTTTGTGCGTTTTTCGTATCCGGCGCTGCTGCACTTGTTTTGCCTGCTCATTTCCCCAGGTCCAGGTTGTGCGGGTCATTTGGGGGGCCAGTAATGCTCGCCACTGGAGTTTGCTCTAAAATAATTACACTTTCACTTCCACCATCGCGCGCCGATTGTGTGGCGTGTGTCGGGGAAGCGTTTTGTGGGACTTGTGAAGAGTAACGCGATAGCAAAGTAGTCCAAGCCCAGTCGGTGACGTAGGTGACTCGCTACTATCGGTTAATCTGTGCTAGTGGCCGGTGTATGTAACTATCGTTAAAAACTACAAACTCCTTCCGGTGGAATGAGGGCCATCGAGTCTGTTTGTAGCGTCATGCCAGAGCTAAAATAGAAGAACGATGTGTGTTTCTCGCCACTTGTGGTCCAATTTTAGTCCAATTTGGAGGACGGGTCGCTTTGGAGGCATGTCTCATCATTGATCTGGTAATTTGTTATTGTCTATCCTTATATGGTGAAGTTATTGAGTGGAAAGAGTTTACGTTTTTCTATCGAAATTTTGGAAAAGCATCGTAGTATGACGCTGTTTTTAATGGACCTATGTTCTAATGTCAATTGCTTGGAGTCTTTGACCTAGAGTAACACTACGTAAAGCTACGTTGGTATGGACAAATTGGAGACATTTACAACCCCTCACTGTGTAATGTCCCTGGTAATTTATCAGCTAGTTCCTCCGCATTGACTATTCCAAAAACAAATCTGCCCAAAAGGGAAAGTGGTCCACTTCTAGGGTGGGTACTTCGCAAAGATCCTATCGCTGCTAATAACGAGTGTCGAATTTGATTACGCCGTACCGCGCTGGGGATGTCTTCTGAGAAGAAACTTATCCAGCGGGAAATAAAAGGCCCACAAAGGCCCGTCCGTATGGGACCCGAGACTGGCCGGCACCGTTTTCACATACGTTCGCAATTTCTCAGCAATCGTTGAGCTACATTGCCATGCCCTCGAGGGTGGGAAGGAACGGAACGTCCCATAAAAATAGTAACTCGCTCCACCGGAGCAATTTCTTCGTCCGCTCGTAATGGAATGAAGTTTTATATCTCGGTACTTAATTGATCTTCGACACCTTCTCTCCAGCCGCGCGGTGCTGGCAGCGCCAGCGGCCATGGTTTAACCCCTTGTTTGGAGCCCGTTGTTTGTTACGACCAGAGGGTTGAAGCTTTTTTTTCGCGACCATACACACTAATCATTGTGAGTATGTGTGTGTGCTGGTGAAAATCAGCGGTCCGGAGGCGGGTACAGTGGGCTGGGAAAATGATTAAAATTCGTTCCACCTTCTACCCGTGAGTGTCTCCGTGGACGTGATATCGTTCCTTATGGCGAGTGGACAAACGAAAACTTTAACGCAAAGGTGTCTCCCTAAGGTCCAAACCGCAGCGGCCTAACCTCACTTCTGCGCCCTACCGAGCGCCGTTTGATTGTGAAAATGGTATGGCCCGGGAGAATTGTGGAGTTCAACAACCGTGGCTCTGAGCGCGGGTGCGTTGCGTGTCGCAGCAAATGCAGTTCGATGTGCCTGCCGGCGGCCGCGTTACGGTAATAGCAGCAACGGGGTGCGCTTGGGTGGTGCACAGTACGGCCAAAAGTGTCGTGCTCACCCATTTCTACCGAGGCTCGGGCTCGACATTGCCCCGTCCAGTGCGCCCGGCAGTGACCATCACGGCGTCGGCGGTCAGATGGAAAGGAAAAACTGGAAAAATGTCGTAAATGGTCAATTAAAAGAAACGAAATTTTTCCCCACCCACTACTGCACCCCGCGAAGAAGAAGGCCAAACATTGTCGATCACGGCGTCCTCTCGCCGCGCGCACGATCGCTTTTCCTTTTCGCGCACTTTGAGCGGTTCGTGTGGGTTTTCTTTTCGAGGTGGGTTATTTGAGGTGTTGTGGTTTTCATATTTCGAGTCGGTTTTTGCTTCTCTTACTCCGCGTGCATGCGTGTCTGTCTTGCCGCGGTTGTCTCTTACTTCATGTGGATTCTTATTTGCGATTCGTAACATTTTCCGTTTTTGGATCGCGTACGGTTGGAGGTTGCGACCGTGCGTGGTTGGGGTAAGATGTAATGCGATTTCTTGAGTGATCCGGTGAGCGATTTATGCATTTTCCTATTTTCACCCATGTTTTCAGTTAATTTTCTGACCTTGGTATCTAGCAGACTGGAGTTTTCGAATAGAAGAAATTTGATAAGATCTTAATAATATTTTAACACCTTTTTTATAAATACTTTTAGGTGGTATTTGCCTGTGATCCAATCCGTCTGTTTGTTAATGAATGCCAAGCGACTAAAAAGAAACAAACTCTGCACGGAAACAACTCGATATAGACATAAAAACCATTCAATTCCGTACCGGTGCGATAAAAATTGATCAAGCTTCTCTTTTTCTTCTATACGGCAGCCCGTGAGGCGATAAAAATTCACCAGCAGCGAGCGCTCGTGAATCGGAAAAACGGAACCGGCATAAGAGAGTAATGGTTCCGGATTGGGAAATGGACAAATATATCCACTGTTGTGTATCGTACAAAAAAACCGATGCCATTGGTGCGGTGGTGCGCGTAGGTGAAATATGGTGTTGCATTTAGCCTAGCGCACAGCACCAATTTGCTGCAACATGAAGTTGTTCGTGCCCGCGGGTCTCTCCGCACATCGAGCAAAGATCGTTTTATCTTCGTGGCTGATTTGGAGCACGTGCCGTAAGCTACGGTAGCAATCATGCGAGGACGCGACGGACGCGGCGAGAGGACCTCAATTGATATTTCATTTTAATGCATAATTGAGACCGTCGGAATGGACGCCGAGTCCGAGAGACGGCGTCGGTGAAGGCCACGCCGGCGGCGAGCACTAATAGAGATCGTGTTGATTCGATTTACGCCATTTGATGAAGGATGGTGCGCCCGGCCCAGGATCTGCTTGCGTTCGTATCGACCGTAAATCATGCGCTTATTTTAATGTGCCTCCGGTCTAGAGTGCGAGAAGAAACGCGCGATCGCGAAAGTTATTGAGCCGCAGATGAAGTCAGTGAAGACGTATGGGTAATCGGGCGGAAGGCGTTGGCTTAATTTTTGCAAGACCTCTTGCCTAAGAAGGAGTCCCGGTTAAGCCGATAGAGTGCGGGTGATTGATGCGTGCAAACTGAACAAATAAATTCATAGCAACGCGCGCACGGGCGGCGCACTCGTTGTTGAACTGTAGAGTGAGTTATGGTGGACGCTGCAGGATTTTCGAAACATTCCTATCGGACTTTTACTTTTTTTTTTGTCGAATCCAAACAGGGAGGCGCGCTGGTGTGAAAGGCTCCAATCAACGGGCACCAAAAATTACTCAACCGATTGATTTTTGGGACGTGTTTTCGAACGCAAGTCGTCAGCAGGGCGTCGGTTGATGTGGTTTTGTAGATAAAAGAACATTTCCCTCTCGAATCCACGCTCGTGCCACCCGGCCTCGTCCGTCTTCCTGGTGGATGCGGTGACCTGGCCCGAATCACTTTCCATTTGGGCGTTTGTGCTGGAGTTCATGACGGAGTCCAAATTTGCTTGTTGCTGTTGTTCTGTCATGTAACGGAACAATGGCTCTAATGCCTCTAAAGTTCGCCTCACATATCTCGACCCGTGGGTATGCAGTTCAATCCGATCTCTTGACGTCGATGAAACCTGCCGCAAGGAACTTTCGCCTGCGGGAAGAGGGGTTTTTAATCGTTTTTCATTAATCCGACACTTGTCAATCTTGGCATGTTGTCATGTTCTCCCACTGCCTCGCGGGGATGGATTGATAGGGGGTTTGTGATACCGTTGAAACAACGCGTTGTCGGGGTTAGAATATAGCAGCAGGTTCCAGGGAGGCGGGAACCTCATCAACGGAACACACCGGTTTCGATTGCGTTGCTAGTCAACCGGGATCTGGGAGTGATTGCGGTACGTGTTCTACACGATCACTCTCTCCAGGCGCTTCACGAGGTGTGTGCGTGGTGGCACGTGGAGAGATGCGTGTCTAAACTGGTCTGGCGAGGACCCCCTCCGGATAGATGGGGTCCGGCAATAGGATGAACGAGAATATGAGCGTAACAAGAGGAAACAATCTCTGCCCACCTGCTGGAAGAAAGACTTGCTTTCGGCGGGCCAGCGAAACGGTGTAGACAATTACGAATCAATTTTAGCCCCTCGGCGGCTGCCTCGTCCATCGCCCCTGGCGCGGTTAAGTGAGCATTCTGAAGCTGTACAATAAACCCGCGGCAGGAGTCTCTTGGTCTCGATAGAGGAGCCATTAAATGAAACGAAGAACGCATCTTTGGAGGCGGCTCCTATCGCAGATTGGTTTTTAGGTGTTTGATAATATTGTGATCGAGAGAGAAAGAGAAAGAAATGAGAGGAGAGTAAGGCCTCCACTTTAGATCTTTCGGGTGCAATAATAGTAGCGTTCGGATCAGCATGATCAGCACAGATGCGTTTTGTAGACCAACACCCGGGCGGGCGGTGTCTTTGATTTCGATCCGCCCCAGGAACCTCTTCAGGAGTGAATGTTAGGTTATGATCATGCTGGAATGGAGGAATCCAAACGGTACTCCCAGGGTCGTGGGGAATGGCCTTCAGGTAAATGGGTGTTTATCTCAGCTTCTTAACAAACACCAATGTGTGTGTGTGTATATGTGTATAAAAAAAGGCTTCCAATTCCAGACATTATTGCGGACGGTATAATATCTTCCAGATTCTCTCAGACGCACTATGCAAGAACTTCCCCACCGTGGTATCTTGATCGTCCTGGTTTTATGCTCGTCCGGCGGTATTTAATCCCGAGTGGAGTCCCTTTCTCGCAACGCAACGCGACCGTCGACGACAACCTCCACTTGTGCCCTTAAATGCGACGTGAAATGGGCTCTCGGGTAAGCCAGCCAGCCTGCCGATAGCATCTCCGAAACTCATCTCGTGAAAGGGAATGCTCTGGCTGATAATGATGCCCTTACCCGTTCTCTTTTGTGTTTGTGTACTCGGTGTACAGCGAACTCCGTGCCGATTATGTGACAATCTTCCCTCTACGGAGAGACCCTTTTCGTAAGGAAAAATGGACCAGAAATTTGCTTCTCATTCGTGCGATCGCGGCGTCCTACTGGAGCGGCTGTGTACAAATTGACTATGTGCATGGACCCTTTCCCTTTAAGTGACCACTTTTTCTGGTGGGCCGATGCCGCCGCTCGGCTTTTGGTGCAAGAAGCATGATTTGCGTTTCATTTTTCGGGTTGTCCATCATGCCCCGCCGTGGGTTGCGTTTTGGTCGGATCGCGCCGAGCGGAGAACCGTAATGAATTGTTATCTTACCAGTTGTGAAAGATGGTTTCATCATCATCATTACCGGTCAGCGCTGGCAAGCGGCCAGCTGTAACCGAAAAAATAGGCCTGAGAATGCACGACCGCGTCGCGTTTTGGTTGCCATATTGTGTGCACAGTACAATGAACGATCAGTTATTTAAACATTTCCTCGTCCTACTCACAGACACACTAACGACTAACCCAGAAAAAGGGCCGAAGGGCTGCAGTAACAGTGCATCTCCGGACCCCGCGCTCTGCGGTTTGCGTCCGATTTGTGAATGCCGATCGAATTCGGGCACGATCTTCGTTTTGCGCTCCAACTCTCTTTCCTTCGGTTTGATTTGACAGCCATTAAACGTCAAACGGGCGAAATAATAATGAAGTCCCGTTTTACTCACATTAAAAGGGTGTTGTTGTTGTTGTTGTGGAAGGTGTTGATTGATTGGATGCAAAAAGGGGTTTGGCTACTATGTTGCATGCTACGAGACTCACAATAAATCGATACTGTATTTCATGCGTCTTTTTTTTTGTAAACAGCTGATTGACAACGACCCAAAAATGAAACGGTACATATCGGAGTTTTTTTTTTCTTGCCGCAATCACCACCATTATGGAACTGCTTTCCAAGGAGTGATTGTCTTAACCCAGCCGCTTGCGTAGGGTCATTCCCATTCGCTTCGTCTTCATGGACGTTATTAATTTCTGTTCCATGTAAGAACATCCACACGCCGTCTAACGCCCCGAAGTGATTAGAGTCGACTCGAAAAAGAGCCTCCACCGATGTCCAAGAATGGCAGCTAAAGTCATGTCCACGGTTCGTTCGTTCAGCATCAAAAAGCGATTTTCGACAACGAGTTGGCTCTCGCGGTACGGGCGCAATCAATCATCGTTGGTTACCATCGGTGGTGGAGAAGAAAAGATGGTCATTTCTTCCTTCTCCTCGCAGTGGCTGGAGGTTGGTGGCCCTTTTCTCTTACTCGCTCGATTGATCGTTTTCTCCGTGCACAACAACAAAGGTTAGGGTAGATAAATAATTATTTCGCTGCGATAAGTAATTGGAATCGGTTTTGACTTTTGTGAATCTCGTGCTTTTTTATTGTCAGCTATTAGTGTGAACACTTGTTTTCAACACCAGTTTGTTAGTGTCTTTCCCTTTGTCCGTCCTGTTTTAGCGCGTAGTTGATTAGCGTTTTATTTACCGTTGTTTGGATACGTCTCGTTCGGAGGAGCAGAAAGTTGTATACTTACAATTAGCAGTTTCAAGCTTCAAGTAATTGACTTAATGTAGATGACATATTAAGTGACACGAGAACGAGAAGAATAAACCATGATGCAGAAACATGTCCTAGATAGACCACTTTAATAGGCTCGTAATACATCACACCATTTTGGTCCCACCAAAATGTTGTTAATGAAACTCCCAACCGGCAAGCTTTATTAAGAGCAACTAAAGTGCTAATAATATTAACGCTTCATTTGTCAGTATAATAAACATTTTTCGCTGGGTCGCCTCATGGACTTCTGCTTAAGGGCATACAATACAGCCCTCGTGCCACAATTTCTGATGCGCCTCTTCCAGATTAGGACCATTTAATTAACGTCTCGCATTGCTTCAAATGCCTCTCCATTGCTTTATATGCTAAGCACCGGCTACCAACAACGATGAAAAAAGGGAAACAGGAATAGGAATGGAGCGATCAAAACAGAAGCACAAATGTGTGATCATAAACATATGTCACGCATAAAAAGCTCCCGTACGCCCAGAGGAGGCGGCTGCAGGCAATGAAGGACAGGGTGGCAAAACTTGATGTGCAGCCACGAGTGATCATCGATGAGCATCGATTCCAAGCGGCACCAACAGCCGTTTTCCATTGGGGCGCGGAAAAATCGAACACGCGACCGGCAGATCCAGCTCCCCTCGATCGTCAGTATCGATCTGCATCGGCGCTGCATAATGCGGTTTGAACGGTACAACAAATTGCCTTTCCTTTCACGCTCGCGGTCGCATGGTCCGCGCTCCGGTGTGCGAGCGCGGCACCGTGTGTGTGTGTGCAGCGATTTTCCCACTTTTCCACGAATATTGAGCGAGATCGAGGAGATGATGCAGGAAGCAAGCGAGAGGGAAAAGTATGCGCTTTCATGATTTAGGTTAAAGATGCGCACGCTCACACACACGCGTGTGCGCTGGATTGTTGTGGGAGGTGGAAGCTGGTGAGGGCGGCGGGCACACCGAACACTTTTCCGATCGATAAACGGCCGGAGTTCTACTTTTGCTTTGCCACCTTTTGGAACGAGCCCGAGAGAGGGGTGGCCGCTTTCATGTTCTTTCTTCGCTCGCCAAACGATTGATCTAATTTTGATCCGCTTTGCTGCTGGTGAGCGGCTGCTGCAAAAGGTGTTGACGTAAATGCGAGTCGTGCTCCCAGGTGTAGCTTCTTTACGGTAGTGGCGCCGGTGGGGGCGTCTTGCTGGAATGTTTTTGCCTGTAGAAAGAAAAAAAAAACAGAAGCGAGTGAGCATGATCGTCACCTCTTACAACGGATCGATCGGATTGGCTTTGTTTTCACGATTCCAGGGTTGGGCTTTAGGAAGATTAGTTAATGCCTAAAAGATGTTGGTAAACAGAAGGGTATGTTAGTGTCTTATCCCCGAGCATGAACCTAAGATTTCTTCCTTTCTTAAGACGAAAGGTGGGTCGATTTTTTTGGCAACCTTTGTTTTGCCCTCTTTCTTCCCGTGGTGTAAACTGTTTCGCTTAAATCTAAACCGGTTTTAAATACTGTTCTAGTGCGTGCGCTTCGCTGTGGCGCGATCCATTAGAAAGAAGGGGCAGCGCGGTTGCTTGTGGCGGACGGGAAGTGATCTGTTCACCTGCTCTCTTCAAGGTCTTGGGTGGAGGTTCAAGAAGAGGCAATAAATTTTGTAGGCCTCAAAGCGCTGCTTGATCCTATTATTTTTGCGTGCGAGTTTTTTGGTCGTTAGGTCTTTATCCGCGTTATTGCACCATGTTGGAGTATATCCTACCGGGATGAATTTTCTTGTGGATTTTCGCTATATGGTAGGAAAGTCCCAGAAGATGTTGAGATGTGTGTCATCAGAGTTTATTAGGAGATACAATAATCCGCGTATCAAGAGATGCTCGTTAAAGCTGAAGCTCATATGTGTTATTTAAAGTTAATTAACAATTAACAATTAACAATTAACAATTAACAATTAACAATACTTATAAGATGAGGTTTTGAGGACTTCGTTTTTTTTGTTGACTGTCGAATCAGCAGCAATCAATTTATCGCACAAAGTAGATATGAGGTGAATGCAAAAGGGAAATAAATATACCTTTGGGAACGTATTTATACGTTAACAATTTCGCGATCTTTCTTCGAGATTTCGGTTTTTTCTCGCATGAATGCATCTTACAAAACGATATAAAAACCGTGTTAAAAATGCGCTGAAATAAAGTAAATGTACGTATCTCGTTCTTTTACAGTCACTTCTTCCTTTCGCTTTTCAGGCGGGGTTTTTGTGCGTGTATGTGTGTGTGCGTGCACATACTGTTGTGAATCCGTTACCGGATGGTCGTTTCAGCGCACCGACGTGCGTTGTAAATTTCGGTATTGTTGTTGCCTCCCACCAGCAACGGTTTAAGCCACCGTGGTGGGGTTATTTTTCGAAAAAAGAAGCCCAAGACACATGAACGGCGAACCCGACCGGAACATAGCCCACGTGAAGAAGCGTGGACTGGTACTGCACTATACCACCGAGATGTCAATGTCACCTTCTTAACGGCTGTTTTTTTTTCTTGGTGGACGGAAGACACCACGGCAGCAACAAACGGTCACTATTCTTCGTCTGAATGATTGTTATTACGTGCGAAGAAATCTGTGTAATTAACAAAGGGCTTTCCCTGGGATTGTTTCCTCGTCCAGCAGCGGTTAGATGGATGCGGGAGGAGAGTTCATGTGGCAAGGGCAGCAAACGCAGTCACAGTAGAATGTGTCAACATAATTTTGAACGGTTACCCCCGCATGTGTAGATTAGTGTCGCATGATGTCGACTGTTGAAAGAGAGTGAAAACACCCCATAGCAAACGGGGACGCAGACAGACTTTCCTTTCGCGGCGGCTAGCCTCTGGGGCGTTTTCCTTCTCACCGTAACGACATAGAAATGGGCATAGCGACAAGCGACGAATTAGAGAGAAAAAAAAACTGCCCCCGAGTGGCATGATGGGGCAAAAGGGACACACAAGGGTGAAATGTGATATCCGTGCAGTAGTGAAAACCTTCCGAAAACCACCGTGCTCATGTCTGGAGCTCTGGCTACTGGAAATAATTTGGTGCGAACAATGGTGGGGATTTCGGATTTCCCCCGTACGAATTTGTGTGTCTGTGTTTTTATGAATGATTCCCCAACCTCCCGACATATGCACTTTTGTGTGCGTGCGTTTTGTTGTTGGGCGAGAAAATTAGGAGCTGTGAACAATAACAAACTAACCATTTGTTTTGCTTCTCCTTTTCTTTCAGGTGAGTTATTTATCTTGGAGAAGATCGTTCGTTTTATGGGTGACAACGTTGTGAGTATGTGATGAGTTTTCTAATTTAAAAGAGCGAATCCAGAATATAGGTCAGGGCAAATAAGCAACCCAATGTGCTGGATGTGCTACCCAATGATTATAATTTTCAAAAAAGTTTAATTTGCCCTTAGGGGAATAATTTAAAGGAGAAAAGTAATGAGCGGATTTGTTAAACCCCGTTCCGCTCACTGCGTTTGAGGAACTGAACGAACCTGGTGGGTTCCATCACTACTAACACAAACGATTCTCTCTTTGCGCCCGTTAATTCTCTCTCTTCTCACTGCACCATGGAACGAACGTACCACTTCTTCTCAATTCCCAGCGAGCCAGTTGTTCCTCGACGTTCGTGCCTCTTTCGTGTAGGGAGAGCTGTCTGTTTCTCTGTCTCTCTTGTTTGAGGCATTTTCGGCTCTGCTTACTCCTTCTATATGGCCGCTAGTACAGGATTCTCTAACAACTAATCTGCGCCTTACATACTTCGATTAGTTGACACAGTTTGAGAACTTATAATACATAGTATTCTCAGTGTTTGAAGTTAAAGATGCATTTTTGAAAACAGTTGGCATATTTTTCAATAACCTGCTTGGATTCCCTTCGTTTGCTTGTTTTTGGTCGGTTTGTGCAACCAAAATACTCATTAATGAATCTAGTTATGCCCCGTAATGCCCTTGCGAGCTCTAGCAAGATACTATTTCGATTCCGTAGCGTCTTGCGGATAAACTCCGAAGCCAACGCTGGTGGTAGGAGAAGAAAAACGGTCTAGCAATCGGGCGGCTCTCCCTTTCTCTCTCTCTCTCTTTCTCCCAATCGGAGCTGCCGTGTAAACGCGCTTCGGGTCGGTTGCACGTGTAGCCGAACGCTGCGCGAAGCGCTGGCAACACGCAGACGCGCTTCGCGTATTCCGATTTTAACCTTTCTTGAGTCTACACGCTGCACCCGGAGAGCTGCGTCGCGCGCGCGTGTTTCTTTTTGCAGTTTGAATTATTTTACGAGACCGCTCGTTTGCGTTTTATTCCGTTCCTTCGTTTGTTTTCTATTTTCACCGTTCTCTATGTACGTCCCTTAAGTGTTATTTTACTTCATCATTTCAACAATTGTAACATATCGCCTGTACAACAATAGTGAGAGAAACGACAATCGTGGTTGCAGTTTTCTGTGGCGTGTGTGGAGGATTGTGGTGGGCAGCTTTTTACCCGATTTCCTTTGCTTGCAGTATACCGGCTTGGCAAGCTTCGTCTTTGCCGTGTAGCATTGAAAGTGGAAAGCCGGCTTAAATTTCAACACTGTCGACAAGTTCTGTGTCTGTTTGCAAAAGAGAAAGGAATCGGAAAGAAGTTATTCTTGTGAGAAGATCGTCCAGAGAAGCAATTAATGTGAATAAAGCAATAAATTTGCATGTGAGAAGAGGATGCTGATCGCTGACCGTGTGCCGCCCGGCTTATGGTGTTGGTGTGCAGTGTAGGTGAATGGTCTATCGCTCTATGAGATATTTCGTACGCCTTCCTCGGGATTGGAAATCGCGTGAAATTTCGATTCTCGCTGGTGATTCCGATCTTAATCGATCCCTCGCAAGGGCCGCGTCTAGGTAGTGGTGGATGCCTTATTGAATGTTTCGTACGTGATTTGCGAAAATACAGCACACTTTGACGTGTGCGTAGAGAGGATATAGCGTGTACCATTTCGTGCCTTTCGTGTGTATCTCCGCAGTCAACAGCCTTCGTCCGGCAGACGGGGCCTTCAAATGAAGTTGTGCAAAAATAAATACACGCAACGGCGGCGAAACGCGTGGCGACAGTGAGTGCAAGAAAACAAGCGCACGGCCCGTGGTTTCGTGTGTGTGTGTGTCTGTGGAGAGATCATTTTCAGTGCGTTTGCATGAATGGTTTTCCCCCCGTCCGGTGGCCTGTCCGTCTGTGAAATAGAGTGGATAAAGAATATTTTAAA
This sequence comes from Anopheles dirus, assembly GCA_000349145.1. NCBI lineage: Eukaryota > Metazoa > Arthropoda > Insecta > Diptera > Culicidae > Anopheles > Anopheles dirus. The sequence goes on from KB673423.1 coordinate 3,568,012, forward strand.
ATAGAAAACGCCGTCTCGCCAAAACGCCAACACTCCCGATATTCGTAGTGGCATCGACACGAAAGTCCCAAAAAAGGAGCAAAACTTCACTGCCCCGAACGGAATTGAACGACACACAGCGAAGGGCGTCTTCTGCGGGCGGTTTTGGATGCGTGGTGACAAGAGGTGAGTGGAGCCCTCCCGAAAAAGGGAGTGATATAAATAACGAACCACGCGAGCGCGCACACATACAGATGTTCGAAGACGTTCTCTCGTGTGGAGGAAGAACCGCAAGATCATCACGCCAAAGGGCCGCAGAGATGTGTGCGTACGTGATGCACGCTTCCCGGTGCTGCTACTCGCGCAAAACGTGAGGAATTTTTCACCGAAATTGGTGGCCTCGATCGGGCCGCGCACACACCAACGGGCTTTATCTTGCTACCTACCCCTTAGTGAGTCAGAGTGTATGTCTGTGTGGGTTTTATGACCAATCCCCCCTCGGTTTTGCAAGCTGATGTTTTTGGGGATCAAGCCAGTTACAAAAAAATGCGTAAAAACTACCTGGCGCAACGATAACGGAGCAGCAAAACGTTCGATACGATCCGGTTCGAAGGACCAACAAACCTTGGAACGAAGACGGGAGAACGCAGAGGTGGGAACAAGGCACAAAGCGCAAGAAATGTTAAAGGCAAAAGAGAGAATGTGTTCGTCCCTGGGACCCGGCATTGGGTTAGAGTCCGTTTGAATGTGTTGGAGCAACAAGCCGGTTCTACGTGTATGTGTGTGTTTGTGCCCCTCCGGCTGGATGGTACGTGTGCGTCTTGGTGAATTCGCGTGTTGAGAAGGAATTGCGAAACGATCCAGCCCCCCGGTACAGCCGGCTATTAAATGAGCCGAAGTAAACACTTATGAGCAGGCGACCAGCCTCCAGATGGAGAGACCGATTGCTGGTGAAGGGTTTTAGCAAGCGTCTGAAGAGCCGTTTAGCATACGGTTCGAACTTCTGAAGAAGCAAGATCTTTTCGGACGGTTCTTCTTCATGCAGTGAAATCTTGGGTTGAAGTTCTCGTGGACTTCAGCAAAATTGAGGTCGAATTCTGCCTGGCGAGCCGGGCGTTCGTCACGGGATCGAATGTACATATGAAAATCAATCCTTTTCGTGAGCGTTCGTAGGGCTAGAATTTCTTATTTACTTAGGATCCATTGGGTCTTATTTGTTAAGACAGGTTCTGATCGGTGTGATTACTTTTATTTTGTTTGTGTCTTGTTGCTGCCTTGGCAAGGGTTATTTCCTTCAGTACGACCAGAAGATAAAGTTAACTCGTTCAAAGGGGAACCAAACAAATGTGTTGAATTTATGAGAACCAACTTGTAGATCGTTCCAGTTTGTCCGGGGTAACGGGGGTGTAGATAAGAAAGCGCAGCGGTTTTTCAGGCGGTGAATACATCATTCGATAGCTTTTCAAGTGCGTTGCACAGCACAGTGACACAGCACAGTAGAGTATAAGTATTGTTATTGGTTTGATCTTGAAAGTGCTTTTTTTACTAAATTAATTCTCATTCTTGATACTCCGTGAACTTAACAGCATTTCTCCAGTGTTGGATGAGCGAAATGAAAATGAACTTGCTATCAACTAAACGAAAATTAATGTTCAAACTCTACCGCATTCTGTGGTACTGGTTTCCCCTCACGCGACAGAGCGTTATACCAATTAATTAAGAACATGCCGTCGAAACGGTCCGATGCTTTCCGAGCTATGCCTAGTTCCTGTTGTGCTCGATTGAAATACCGGAAATGAAACTCTAATTGTGCTGATAAAATATTCTCGCATATCTACATACGCTGCGCGGTCGTGACGAGGGTATATTAAAAATGCCTCTTTCAGGGCATCAAACACCCTTAACAACCTTAACACCAATACATGAACCCCCTGAGGGTTGAGCATTGAAAATAAAAGGGTTAGTCTTTATCATGGCTATAGTTACATGGGGGAAACAGGTTTTCCCCTCATGGTCAGCGTTTCAAATCATGCACAAGATGACCGTTCGGGTTAAGAACTTGGTGGTACCAGCTGTTGGTGGTTCACTAAAATCCTCGGATTTGTGATCATGCGATCGCATTACAGTGCGTTATTAACTGTTCAGAAACGGTTCTGGACGGCATGAAACGACGCTACTAACGAAAACGAAATCGAACCGTGCAGCGTTGACGCCTGGAGGTGGAGTAGAGGATGTTGCGCAAATCCTCAACTTGAGCGCATCAACAACAACGGAGACGATGACGATGAGGGCTTGCGTCTGCCGCGTGCTTGATGGATTGCGATTGGGTGGAAACTTAATTTAATTGAATGGAAGCCAACGCTCTGCTGCTGCTGCTGCAGCAGCACTGTTGCGCGCTACCGAATAATGATGAACGCGCACCATGGGTGTTGTGGCGATCGAAATACGAAAGGAAAAAAACGCGCACATAATTGAAACGTACGCGCAGCATGCATGCGCTGGCGTACCGCTTTGCCACACAACCACAAATGTCGCTCGGCAGGCAAGGGCGTTGACAGAAGGGTGGCAACAGCAAGCGAAAGAAGCACGGGCTTATGATTTTACAGGCGAAGTTCCATGTCGTGACGGCGTCCGCCAGGCCGTTCCAAATCGAGCATGTTTGTGTACAAACGCACTCTCCGCAGCTAATACAAACAGAAGCGCCGAGGTTGAAGCGACGACGCAATTGCATCCGAGCGGGGGTTTGTAATGCGAGTTTCCTTTTTTTTTTTTTTTCTTGCCTGCTACTTAATGCAACGCTGTCTGCGGGAAAGGAAATCTGTAGGCATGTGTTAGTCATAAAAATCTGCTTATACTGCTCTTGTTTTGGTTGAGATGGAAGACATCCGTTGCACTGCGTATCTGAGATAGTTGTTGATGAGCTGCTGTTAAAACACCCCGCTTGTCGATATTTGTGGAGAATAATGGTAGGCTTTGTGAACGGCTGGATTCAAGAATGATGAAGAACTCATGTAGATATGCCCAGGATTCCAGGACTGAGATACTAAATCTCTCTACTCATCGCATCATGCCGAAGACTAAATTGTAAGCGCTTCAGATTGATCGAGCATTTTGCACCATAAATCTTCAGTGTCGCTTACATTTTTCGTCTTTGTTCGAATTTCATCTCCATTTCGCACACATAAGCTACGACAAAGTTCAGGGACGCGAACCGGCTGAACATAGTCTGTCTGCTTCGCTTTCAATCGCGTTCTGTTGCAATAATGTTTGTAAGGTCTGGGTTGTCTCAGTGTTTGTTGCTACCACATTCATTAGCGTCCGGTTTGTGGCTGTGTATGATGCGATCTTTGGGGAATAATAGGGGCGGATATGGGCAGTCATAACATGTCGGACTTTTCGTCTGCGAATGATTTCGCAAAACCGCCGAGGTCGTGTCATCATAGTGACGAACGTCCGGATGTGTTTGACCGTGACGGCAGTACGACATTGTGTGTTGAAAAGTTGTGTGTGTGGAAGACGATCGCCATTAACAATACGTTGGAATGGTTAGTACAGACATTCGTGGATACTGTGTGTTATCAATTTATACAAAAGTTATGTTGAACACTAAACCAAAAATAAAACAATAGAAGACTCATGCTGATATCAGTGCAGCCTTACGATCTTTGTGATTGTGTTAGTAAATGTATGCATCTCCAAAAAAAAAACTCTGAACGAGAGAGCAGGCGTAACAGCTGTTGAGCAGCTGTTCTTGCTATGTTCTCCATCGTACAGCATGAGACGTCCGATCCGGATGTTGCTTGATTTACAGCCGTATTTGAGCAATTCAACAAAGAACCTGCTGTATGCTTCGTCCAAATACAGTGGAAACGATCGTTTTTCGTAGAGTCAGGCTGCCCGAGCGGCGTTTAATGACTCAGCTGAAGCGCGAGTTCCGTACACCGGTTCGCGCAGAAATTCCATCCACGGATGGACCCTCACAACTCAGATATGGATATCCCGCATCACGCGTTGGGGAACTCGTACATTATTTCGCACTTCAGAACCATTGTGGACAACGATTCCAACCATTCCGAGGTGCAGAGTTTAATGAGCTTTTAAGGACAGAAGAGTCACAATGGTTGTAGATCTCTCTCATCCCACACGGTTACCTGAGTTACCTGAGATATACCCTGGGATATGAACAAATTTCCTCCATCATGGGAAGAATGTTTTCCACAACGAAACGAACCGCGGTAATAGATATGCTTTTAGCCGAAACGAATGGGGCAAGGAAATAGCATTACCAATCCAACTCCGTTCGCCATTGCGGCCTCTCCGCAGTATGTGAAAGAATTTGCGATGGAGTTTTTTTTCCGTCTTCTTCAAATAAGTGGTAAAAACCGCGTTTGAAGATCGTCCAATTCCGCGAGTTCGCGACCTGGCGCGCGAGTTCGACTCGGCGGTGGTTTCTTCTTCTTCAGCGTAGCGCGCGCACACGTTGCATATTAGCGGCGGCAGGCGGTACCGTGATGAAGAGAGGCACACTATCTTATATCGCGAATGGAAGACGATTATCCCATCGGGAAGTGGTGATGTGGGGCTATGCGATGAGGAGATTATTACTACCGCATGCCGTGAATAATTGCGTACCACCTGGTGTGTGAAGTTTCGGGAGAGGGAGTTATTAATGCCGGAAACGGTAGCGCAACATCATGGTGTACAGATTTGACGAACCGAGTTTTGTACACAAGTCTCTTTTTTGGGATGTTGGAGAGTAGATGCTGTTACTGTTATATGTACCGAACCTATGAACCTATAGTTTAATATATTAAACTCACGCTCAACTTTTCTTGAACGTTTTTGATCAGGATCGTCGAATCCGTTCCGTCTGCCATAACTGTTGGACGCTGCTTTCGTTGCCTCTTCTCGCACAAAAATATCCTGAGGGCAAAATGTATGCGAAAAACCGGCAGATGCAATTATTAGCATAACCGGTTGTTAGTGTACTCGCTCTCGTTTTTGGAAGAATAAATCCGTTCTATGTACGTGTGTATTGGTGTGGCGCAGCCGTCATGTACATTACATCACTGACGAAGCACTTTTCACCACCTTAATGCGCCTGTAACATTGAGCGAGGGTACTTGCTTTGGTGTCTACAGCAGCGGTGTGGTTTGTGTGTTATACCACGACCATAACTTGAGCTAATTGCCCCTTCTTGACCTTTCTCACTTCTCGTAGGTCCCCTTCTCGCTGCAGTTTATGACGACAGTTCCGACGGCTTTAACAGCGTCCAATGAGCACTGAAGGTGAAGGCTTTCGTGGTACTTTGGTTCAATTGTGAAGCCACAATAGAAAAAAAAGTCAAATGACGTGAGCACGGTGTGTTGCATCCAACGGGCTCCCCCAGAAACGGTCAGCATGTCACCATTTTGTCGAAAAGTGAATAATGAGGGCGCTCTCTTGTGGTGCTCCAAGATGGGAACAAGGCGTTCGGTTGGTTTTCTCTTTTTGCCTCCCGCTCCCATTTGATAAGCGATCGTGTGCGGATCGTGGACAGAAACAAACGGCTTGTCGAGAACTGAGGACGCTGACAGGAGCTGTCGCTTGACGCGTGTGTCATGCTGTCGTCGGTGGAGCTCTCGGTCATCGTAGACCCCATCTCTCCAGCTGGCAATGGGTGGTGAAGATGATTACAAAAACGCATCGGAATGAAGCCCATCCGAGGCAAGGTCTCGACGATTCGTGCGCCTGTGGGAATGTACGCGCGCTGGGAAGGAAGTAGTTTCCACGCACGACGCAGGTGGAGTGGATTGAACGATAAAAAGAGTACAGAACTTGTGTCAGTAGATAAAGTGCGTTGCTCTATCGTCTCCCGCACGTTGCGGTTCGGTTTCGTGATCGTTTCCGTTTTTTTATCGATTTCTCCTTACCACACTGCTGCTGCTGCTGCTGCTGTTTTTCGTCCCTTCTTTCGCGTTATCGCTATCGTGTGTTCGCTGACGTCGACAGTGTTTCTGGAGCAAATCGTTTCTACAGCAGCTGCAGTCAACACCGACAAAAAACAGGGAACGAAACTGTGTTGTTTGCGTGTGCGCCTGATGATGACCGCACGATCGAAGGGCCCCTATTTTTGCTGTCCCTTCTCTCCCTTCGCGCTGATAGGGGAGTGCGCGAACGGAATGTGTGGCCCGTGGTAACCGTTTTCACGTTTTGTTCGTGGGGCTTCTTCGCGCCTCGTGGCGCCATGGTTGGAGAAAAACGCGGAAAAGTGGTCCGATGGAACGTGATTTTGTTTCGCAGCCGGTGGGGGAGTAATTTCCCTTACACAAAAAAAAGAGCGCGCTGATGTTGTGGTTCTACAATTTACCTAATTTGTGTCAGTATTACAAAGGGTGGGCAATGACTTCAGCATGAAGAACATGAGTGTTTATAGAGTTCCCTTTTTTGTGCAATCGAAAAGATAAATAAGGAAAAAATAATGCAAGTTCTTTGTCAACGATGTGTTACGAAATATGTACGTTGTTTATAAAAACGATAATGGAGTGTTTTTATTGCACTAGAACATCCAGCTAATGCGCGACGGAAATTACTTGTGCAATAGGGCAAACACCTCACTTTTATGTGCATAAAGCTTAGTGATTTTCTTTATTAGACATCAACTTCATTCAATTTTTACGATATCAATAATATTTATTTCGAAAACGCTCCTAATAATTCACATATTGATGGTCCCACTTTTATGTAAAGTCGTGGGTTAGAGAAGGAAGAATATATTTCGAATTATTAATGAACACCATGCGCCACTGTGGACAGGAGTGAGTAAATGCATCACATGGACGTTGGTGCTTTATTGTGCACCTGAAATATGATTCCGCTACCATAAAAGTAAACAGCAGCCTCCACGGTGCAGAGGACTCTCTACAGACACCGAAGGGGCAACATTATTATGCAAAAGAAGAAAATTGAAACCAAACGCGTCTCAAGTTGGGAGCATCTCCCGAGAGCGAAAGGCTTTTGCCTGCGCGCGTCTGCCCCGGAGGCGACCTACTGAGCGCCAGGTTGCCATTTTTGGGCAACAGAGACGGTTCGGTTCGTTTCTGCAGGCGGTGCTGCATCACATACACCCAAGGGAGCTATTGAAGGCTTTCGCGCTCTATCAATATTTCTATAGAAAAGGGATAGGTAACATCCGCAGAAGAAGCATGAACGCAAGCGCGTGTAAACCGATATTGTTAAATCGGTGTGGCTCTGTGTAGGTTTTTGTTAATAAACGACCAGCTTCCAGTGGATTTCATATGGATTTCAGTGCCTGGTAGCGAAGTTATGCTAAACACGCATTTGGATGCCCGCTTGCAACAGTATCGATGCGGCAGCCAGCTGGAAAGGATCATCTCGCAAAAAAGACCAGCCTAAATGGTTGATGGTGGCTTATGCGAGATTAGGTTTCAGTAGCGAGCTGTTTTGACTGCCATCCGCTTTGGCTCGGTTGTCACGCGGGCGTGCAGGTTGATGGCTGGCCCAGAAAAGGGCCACCCAATCGATTGGAGTTCGTTGAAAACGATATTTGGTTGCTGATTTATTTCTCACTCTCCGAAAAACCGGCGAACGAAGAATAGAAGAAAAATCAATCAGTTTGGAAAGGTGCTTGCGTGTATATCGCGGTATAGAAAACGACTTTATGTAAGTTATTTCGATCGTGGACGTTTCGTTAGTTATTTATTTTTACAAAAACACGGGTGATGTAATATATGCTGGTTTATTTTCGAAGCAGCTCATTCGATTATTGGTATTTGCGAGGTGTTGTAGCATTACTAACGAGTTTTTGTTTCTCTTTTTCCTCTTGCAGGTAAGCATCTTGGCGATACTACTGATTTGAACGTAATGGTAGGGATGTTTAAAATTGTTCTCGAAGTACGACAAAAAAGGAGTAGGTGGTTTTAAGTATCTGCAGAGAGGGAAGGCGCTATGTTTAATAATTTCCCAAAGTCTGTCGTCTGCTTTACTCACTTTACCGAACTGTTCCATGTTCATGAAGCAAAACTTTCCCGCACTGATACCGACCGGCTGCTGAGCCCGAAGAAACATTAACTGGAGATCTTTCTGAAATGCCGGTTTTTGGGTCTCCCACATGCTTTCATGTAGTATATCGACGACTCGAGCACTCTGAGTGGTATTGACAATTGAAAGATGAACAATTTTGAGGCAATATTGTAACAAGCAGCGACGGACGGGAATGCTCAACTTTCGCGCATACCTCGTTGCACAGTTGCTGTCCAAGATAACAATAGCCAAAGGTCTCGGTCGTGTTGAATGCAAACAGAACGAAAAGGTTCATGAAATTGGTGGTAAATCCCTGCAAGATAGCAAAGTAAGATTTCGGAGGTACCAGAGTACAGTGCAGCCTCTCACCGAGACGGTGAAAAACAGCAGCATAGAGCTCCAAATTAGTACACACAAAATCAACTGTTGTAAAAGCACCAACGACGTGACGGACTCAAGAAGCTTTGCACAGTTAAGCGCCTCCTGGTGCATTGCAACGATTCTCTTCAGCTCTTGGTGCAATGTATTGCCCCGTGCCACTTCCTGCAGTTTGGCTTGCACCAGTTGGAAGTATACGATGCAATAGGCGGTCAAGTTCCAAATGGTCAATAACTTGACGGTACCGGTATAGGCACAGAGATAGCTCAACGGAGTCATAATGGAACCGAAGAGAAGGTAGTGCACGGCTGATGTCCTGATCGGTAGGCCGTAGAAGTTTTCTTCCATATGTAGCGTGTAGTAGATGGTGTCGTTGGCGCTTTTTGTCGCACCGTAGAGAGTGTAGAGGGTTGAAAGGAACGGTGTAAAGACGTAGAAATGGGCGGCATACATTATCACAATACAGAAGGTTCATGTGCCCCTGTGGATTAGTGCGAGCTGCGCGTTGAAGTGTTGAACGATGGTTGGTGATAACTGACAAAGAACTAGGATAAATTCAGAAAAAAAACATCACAAACTGATTCGTTCTTGAGACATATCAAGACTCACCCGTTTTAGAGATCGTTTTTGTCTCTTCGATGAGTTGATTCAGCTTGTGCTTCTTGAAAAATAGTAGGAAAATTCCTCCAAATGTGTTGGTTAGAAAAAATAGCTCAGCCATTCCAATGATGGTCAACTCAAAGTTGGGATATCCAAAGAAGCACTTCGGTATCACTATGGTAAACATGTACGCCAGCATTATTGGCAGGATGCGGTAGCAGCCGTGTAGACGTTCACCAAAACCAAGAATGTTCAGAAGCTTCAGCACTAAATGTGGTACACCAGGTGGTTGCTCTAGTTGGAGGAAGTTCATTGCTGCTCGATATGTACGGCGACGCTGATGGCTGACTACACTTGTATTACTAGTAACCAATCGAAGCGTGAAGCGTTATGTATGATGCGCCTGGTTTCTTGATAATCGTCAAACTGGACACGTGTTAAATTAATAGGATGATTGGATGCCTGTTTAGGATAATACGATAGATGTATAATTCATGATAAAAATATCGACCAACATAAAAGAAAATCAATTACCATGACTTAGTAGCTTGCGGCTACAACTAGGGCTACAAGTTCCTTTGTTATGGTTCTTGGTGCTATCTTGGGATCAATATCTGAATAGTTGATGGGCTGCATGTGAAAACAAACATATTTTTTACAACATGCTGGTTTCAAGAACAAATCCTTCAGAACAATAAAAGCTGTGTAGGTAGTTTTACTAGCTGCCAAAAAGGGACGAAAAATGTTTTCATTATTCATACATTATTCATGCTGTCCCGATGGTTGTACTTTGAAAACTACTACTGATGTCAATTAGTTATGCATGGGGGAATATCAGCATGTTTTATTATAAACCAAATCATCAACCAAATCAATACGCAACACATATTCGATTATGTTTCACAAAAAAATACATTAAGTCATGCAATATTTTATTGAGCTCTGTGCTTTGTGCTGCATTAACAATTCATGGCATGCGCAATCTCTAATACGTGTGCCAACATACATTGCCATATCGTGGAATAATCACTATTCTACTTCCAAGTACATCAACGTTTGATGTTTATGTTCCTGATTTTGTATATGCCAGCGAACAGACTATAAATTCTATTCGAACTCAAGCTTCGTCGTATGCGAACTTCACCACTAGTTGGGACGGCATATCCCCTGTTTTTAAAATTGTTCTCTAAGAACAATGAAAAACGAATATGTTGTTTTGACAACCTAGTAAACAAGAGATGAAGAAAGATTGGATAGGTTTTTTGTTATACAAATCAAAAACATTGTTGATACGTTACTTCGCCAAATTGCTGCATGGTCATGAAACAGAACTTTCCAGCTGTGATTCCTACGGGGCTTTGAGAGCGAAGCAAAGCTAATTGAAGATCTTTCTGTATTCCTGGGCTAAGCGTTTCCCAGCTGCATTCGTACACTGCAAGGGCGACTCGAGCACTCTGAAGAAAATAATAGAGATAGAGAGAGAGAGAGTTTAAATTTTATATTAACAAAAGACGAACGATTTCGTTACGATATACCTCATCGGATAGCTGATTTCCAAGGAAGCAGTACCCAAAGGTTTCGGTCGTATCGAATAAGAACAGCACAAACAAATTTATGAACTGCGTGTTGAAACCCTGAGAATAGATGCGATTAACAAGAACGTGTATTATACCGAATAATTTACATACCGAAACGGTGAAATACAGCAACATTGAACTCCACACCATGATGCAAAGAATGAGCTGCAGCAGCATGATTGGAGCCGTGAGCTCCTTCAGCAAATCGGCACAATTTATTGCATTCTGATGCATTCTCAGCACCGATCGCATTTCCGTGCTAAAACTTTGCTTCCGCGTTATTTCATGCAGTTTGAAGGTGACTAACTCGAAGTAGATGGTACAGTACTTGATAAGGCTTAGGATGGAGACAAGCTTAGCCGTTCCAACTAGGGCGCAGAGAAACGATGTCGGCACCATGATAGCGCCGAAGATCATGTAATGGTCGAGTGTGGTGCGAATGTCGAGCCCGTAGAAGTTTTCCTCCATGGGCAGAATGAACTCGGAAATGGTATCGTTTCCGGGGGTGTGGTAATATTTCCAGAGTGTCGAAAGAATCGGTGAGTAACTGTAGAAATTCGCCGGTACTAGTAGTGCCGTTAAATACAACCTAGTGATTTTACTGATCTGTGCATCCTTTGTAATGAGATATTGAGATATTGCAGAAGATTCTTCCAGAACTGAAAATGACAAAAGAATAACATAATATGGGTAGTATAATTAATCTATTGGTTTACTTACCTGTTTTAGTGAAAGATTCCGCGTCTTGGACGAGCGTATAGAGCGTATCGTGGTACAACACTAGTAGTAAAACTCCAACAAATCGGTTGGTTTGAAAGAACAGCTCTGCCAGCCCGATGATGGAAGTCTCAAAGTCCGGATATCCGAAGGCAATCTTTGGCAATGCTATTATCATATTTTTTACAACATGCTGGTTTCAAGAACAAATCCTTCAGAACAATAAAAGCTGTGTAGGTAGTTTTACTAGCTGCCAAAAAGGGACGAAAAATGTTTTCATTATTCATACATTATTCATGCTGTCCCGATGGTTGTACTTTGAAAACTACTACTGATGTCAATTAGTTATGCATGGGGGAATATCAGCATGTTTTATTATAAATCAAATCATCAACCAAATCAATACGCAACACATATTCGATTATGTTTCACAAAAAATACATTTAGTCATGCAATATTTTATTGAGCTCTGTGCTTTGTGCTGCATTAACAATTCATGGCATGCGCAATCTCTAATACGTGTGTCAACATACATTGCCATATCGTGGAATAATCACTATTCTACTTCCTAGTACATCAACGTTTGATGTTTATGTTCCTGATTTTTTATATGCCAGCGAACAGACTATAAATTCTATTCGAACTCAAGCTTCGTCATATGCGATGTGCCCCTATGAACTTCACCATATCATATCCACGGACGGCATATCCCCTGTTTTTAAAATTGTTCTCTAAGAACAATGAAAAACGAATATGTTGTTTTGACGACCTAGTAAACAAGAGATGAAGAAAGATTGGATAGGTTTTTTGTTATACAAATCAAAAACATTGTTGATACGTTACTTCGCCAAATTGCTGCATGGTCATGAAACAGAACTTTCCAGCTGTGATTCCTACGGGGCTTTGAGAGCGAAGCAAAGCTAATTGAAGATCTTTCTGTATTCCTGGGCTAAGCGTTTCCCAGCTGCATTCGTACACTGCAATGGCGACTCGAGCACTCTGAAGAAAATAATAGAGATAGAGAGAGAGAGTTTAAATTTTATATTAACAAAAGACGAACGATTTCGTTACGATATACCTCATCGGATAGCTGATTTCCAAGGAAGCAGTACCCAAAGGTTTCGGTCGTATCGAATAAGAACAGCACAAACAAATTTATGAACTGCGTGTTGAAACCCTGAGAATAGATGCGATTAACAAGAACGTGTATTATACCGAATAATTTACATGGTAGTGCACGGCTGATGTCCTGATCGGTAGGCCGTAGAAGTTTTCTTCCATATGTAGCGTGTAGTAGATGGTGTCGTTGGCGCTTTTTGTCGCACCGTAGAGAGTGTAGAGGGTTGAAAGGAACGGTGTAAAGACGTAGAAATGGGCGGCATACATTATCACAATACAGAAGGTTCATGTGCCCCTGTGGATTAGTGCGAGCTGCGCGTTGAAGTGTTGAACGATGGTTGGTGATAACTGACAAAGAACTAGGAGAAATTCAGAAAAAAACATCACAAACTGATTCGTTCTTGAGACATATCAAGACTCACCCGTTTTAGAGATCGTTTTTGTCTCTTCGATGAGTTGATTCAGCTTGTGCTTCTTGAAATATAGTAGAAAAATTCCTCCAAATGTGTTGGTTAGAAAAAATAGCTCAGCCATTCCAATGATGGTCAACTCAAAGTTGGGATATCCAAAGAAGCACTTCGGTATCACTATGGTAAACATGTACGCCAGCATTATTGGCAGGATGCGGTAGCAGCCGTGAAGACGTTCACCAAAACCAAGAATGTTCAGAAGCTTCAGCACTAAATGTGGTACACCAGGTGGTTGCTCTAGTTGGAGGAAGTTCATTGCTGCTCGATATGTACGGCGACGCTGATGGCTGACTACACTTGTATTACTAGTAACCAATCGAAGCGTGAAGCGTTATGTATGATGCGCCTGGTTTCTTGATAATCGTCAAACTGGACACGTGTTAAATTAATAGGATGATTGGATGCCTGTTTAGGATAATACGATAGATGTATAATTCATGATAAAAATATCGACCAACATAAAAGAAAATCAATTACCATGACTTAGTAGCTTGCGGCTACAACTAGGGCCACAAGTTCCTTTGTTATGGTTCTTGGTGCTATCTTGGGATCAATATCTGAATAGTTGATGGGCTGCATGTGAAAACAAACATATTTTTTACACAACATGCTGGTTTCATGAACAAATCCTTCAGAACAATAAAAGCTGTGTAGGTAGTTTTACTAGCTGCCAAAAAGGGACGAAAAATGTTTTCATTATTCATACATTATTCATGCTGTCCCGATGGTTGTACTTTGAAAACTACTAATGATGTCAATTAGTTATGCATGGGGGAATATCAGCATGTTTTATTATAAATCAAATCATCAACCAAATCAATACGCAACACATATTCGATTATGTTTCACAAAAAAATACATTAAGTCATGCAATATTTTATTGAGCTCTGTGCTTTGTGCTGCATTAACAATTCATGGCATGCGCAATCTCTAATACGTGTGCCAACATACATTGCCATATCGTCGAAAAATCACTATTCTACTTCCAAGTACATCAACGTTTGATGTTTATGTTCCTGATTTTGTATATGCCAGCGAACAGACTATAAATTCTATTCGAACTCAAGCTTCGTCGTATGCGAACTTCACCACTAGTTGGGACGGCATATCCCCTGTTTTTAAAATTGTTCTCTAAGAACAATGAAAAACGAATATGTTGTTTTGACAACCTAGTAAACAAGAGATGAAGAAAGATTGGATAGGTTTTTTGTTATACAAATCAAAAACATTGTTGATACGTTACTTCGCCAAATTGCTGCATGGTCATGAAACAGAACTTTCCAGCTGTGATTCCTACGGGGCTTTGAGAGCGAAGCAATGCTAATTGAAGATCTTTCTGTATTCCTGGGCTAAGCGTTTCCCAGCTGCATTCGTACACTGCAAGGGCGACTCGAGCACTCTGAAGAAAATAATAGAGATAGAGAGAGAGAGAGTTTAAATTTTATATTAACACAAGACGAACGATTTCGTTACGATATACCTCATCGGATAGCTGATTTCCAAGGAAGCAGTACCCAAAGGTTTCGGTCGTATCGAATAAGAACAGCACAAACAAATTTATGAACTGCGTGTTGAAACCCTGAGAATAGATGCGATTAACAAGAACGTGTATTATACCGAATAATTTACATACCGAAACGGTGAAATACAGCAACATTGAACTCCACACCATGATGCAAAGAATGAGCTGCAGCAGCATGATTGGAGCCGTGAGCTCCTTCAGCAAATCGGCACAATTTAGAGCATTCTGATGCATTCTCAGCACCGATCGCATTTCCGTGCTAAAACTTTGCTTCCGCGTCATTTCATGCAGTTTGCAGGTGACTAACTCGAAGTAGATGGTACAGTACTTGATAAGGCTTAGGATGGAGACAAGCTTAGCCGTTCCAACTAGGGCGCAGAGAAACGATGTCGGCACCATGATAGCGCCGAAGATCATGTAATGGTCGAGTGTGGTGCGAATGTCGAGCCCGTAGAAATTTTCCTCCATGGGCAGAATGAACTCGGAAATGGTATCGTTTCCGGGGGTGTGGTAATATTTCCAGAGTGTCGAAAGAATCGGTGAGTAACTGTAGAAATTCGCCGGTACTAGTAGTGCCGTTAAATACAACCTAGTAATTTTACTGATCTGTGCATCCTTTGTAATAAGATATTGAGATATTGGAGAAGATTCTTCCAGAACTGAAAATGACAAAAGAATAACATAATATGGGTAGTATAATTAATCTATTGGTTTACTTACCTGTTTTAGTGAAAGATTCCGCGTCTTGGACGAGCGTATAGAGCGTATCGTGGTACAACACTAGTAGTAAAACTCCAACAAATCGGTTGGTTTGAAAGAACAGCTCTGCCAGCCCGATGATGGAAGTCTCAAAGTCCGGATATCCGAAGGCAATCTTTGGCAATGCTATTATCGTCAAAAATGCCATAAACATTGGTGCGTATCGATAGCGTTCAACCTTCACCTCGGAAACACCGACTAGTCTTAGTAGCTTCAGAGCAATGTGCGGAATCCCGGGAGGCTTCTCGATCAGGAAGAACCTCATCGTTCGACAGACGGTAGGCGTATGTGATGCACTGTGTTCACATTCACGGTGCACGATATAGTTTACAGATAACGATATAGAGCTGTCAGTAATGGACTGCTAACAAGCATTGAAATCAAAGTACATGCCCATTAGTGTTTGATCCTATCAGGCACCATGGTGGGGCACAATCTTTTGATTTGTGATGTTATTAAAAAAGGTCTTTACTTAATCATGATTAAAGTTCCCACATCATCTAATTGACAAATATTGGATTATAAATATTGGAGCAAATACAAAGCTTCATGGACGCCAGCTAGAGAAGAAGTTATTGATTGTCTATTTAGCTTAATTGCTAGACAGTACAACGTTAGCAAAAAAAAACCCTTCTGGGTATAATCTATGTGGTTATTCCTGTAATTGCTACTTTCTCGGTGTCCACTGAATAATTGCTTAGAATATATCCTTGAGAAGCAGGTAAAAGGAGTATGCAGTTTTCATGTTCTGTGGAAGAATACGTAATACGAAGAATGTGTTAGTACTAGAAATTATACTTGTTGGACTACCTGCCTTGCCATATCTGTTGACATCGATGTAGTAAAATTTAGCTGCGGTTATGCCTATTCTTCGCTGGCTCTGCTGAACGATGGGTATGATCAGCTTTTGTATCTTTACCGGCTGCTCGTACCAGTTCGTAGCATACATGGCTGTGCTTATTTGGCCACCCTGTTTTGATAACGATATGATATGAATAGTGCGCTCCGGTGATGAATACTCATAAAGATAGTTACCTTCATGGTCAGCTCATTACCTAGCAGACAAAAGATGAATGTTTCGGTTGAGAATGATACAAGCATCGCCACAACAGTAATCCCCTCAGCTGTGATACCCTTAATATATTGAGAAAGTAATATAAATTTCAAATATCAGAAGGATTGCTTTTGTTTTGCGTTGTGGTTGGGTGGCTATACTTACACTGATCATTACGCAGTACAAAAAAAAGCACCAGATCAACACACAGCCAGTGAACTGCGCTAGTAGTATGTTCATAAGAATTTCCTGCAATATCTTGGTGCATTTGATTACCAGCTGATGCAGTTCAATAATTTCCCTCAGCTGTGTGGTGTACTCCGCAGTAGAGTTGACGTACTGGAGCCGAACAATCTTAAGGGTAATGATTTCCAGTATGGTCGAACAGAACCGAATCGATCCGAAGAAGGTTCCAGCTTTGGCGGTGAAAGCTATCAGTAGCGTAAATATCGCAGGGAGCAATAGTATTTGATGCAGAAAGCAATGCAGGAGATTGTGATGGACGTTCAGTGCGAACATTCGATGTTCCATCATCAACGGATAGCTCACCACCTCATCGGGATCCTTAGCATTGTAGATATAGAGGATGCCGACTGTTGTACTACTACCCATTGCAATGATTATAATGATCGTGAAAATAAGGTAATGCTTCGTATATTTATGAATCGCCGAGTTGAGAACGATCAGAATCTGTTTGTACTCCTCCGTGACACTCACTGAAAAAAGACACAATATGTTTAGATTATAAAAATAAAATATATTTTTTAACATCATCTTACCAGCTTTAGTGCAAAGTGTTAGCCCTTGAAACAATTCTTGTAGTTGATCCATATTGAATGGTAGTAAAATCAGTGGGATGCAAGTGTTGAATCCGAACATGCCCTCGGCAATGCTTCGGAATCCTTGAGGAATAGTGTCGTAACCAAGATACATTTTGGGCAAAAAAAAGAAGGCAATTAAGTAGAAGCAAAAGCCCAAAGAGCGAATGCGATTTCCCGGATTCCTACTGACACCGACGTATGCATACAGCTTTTTCGGAAGCGGTAACACTGCCAAAGGATCCGTGAGTGGCTCGAACAGTTGCATAATGTTGATGTTACAAATCGTCGGTAGGTGTTACACTTGCGAAGGCTGCACTAGTTGTGACTGCGTTCGATTCTCAGCCGATAGAAACATGCCAAGACATTTACTAGAGTGACAGGCTAATTTGAGGTTGCACAGTTCCATTGGAGTGATATGTGTGGACAAGCTAAGATTAACTAGAAGCACGTTTCGTTGTGTATAAAGTATGTATGCATTCACTCTTAGAACACATCCTTCAGGACAATATAGCAAGAGTATGACTTTTTAACGATTTCACTAAACTGAGCATTGTTGACCGGAAATAGTTTCCCAGCCATCAGTACGATTGGTTTCTGGGAGCGTTGTATCATGAAGAAAATTTCTTTCTGAATCGATACGGTTTGATCGTACCACGTCAGCTGATGTAAAGCAATGCGAACTTCATCAGCCTGTCGTAATAAGTAAGTTTTTGATCAGTTATCTGGTGTAATAGACGGGTTATTCTCGGTATTACCTTCTCGGTAAGCTGAGTTCCATATTGACAGTAGGATTGCGTTTCGTATGTGAGTATCACGAGAAGTAGTGACACATTTAAAACTTTTGAATCGAAGCCCTGCAACAGAGTGATTGATTGTTTGTATTATCTTTAGTATTTTCGTGTTTTTCATGCTTACAATTATTAAGATGTAGAACAACATGAGGCACCAGATGGCAGTGCAGAATGTTAACTGAATCATTAACGCTATATTCAGAACTTTCTGTAACTTGTTGAAACATTCTAGTGTGTCACGATGCGAACGTATGACAGTGATTATTTGATCTTGAGAAGCCGGTGCTTGTAGTTCTCGAATCTGCATGGCAGTGATTTGAAATAGCATTGTCGTAGTACGGATGAGCGAGAAATCCAACACATCTTTGGTGCACAACACTATAGAACCTATTACTGCCAGTACACTGACTACAACAAAATAAATCGTGTAGTGAAGTAGATTGTGGCGAATGTCTAGATAAAAGAAGCTGACCAATAGAAAGAATCTTATTGATTAAGTTGACTAGACATTTGTGTAACATAACTATATACTCACTTTAATTCGGTAGGAATAACGTACTCTTCCTGTTCTCCCGTAGAATTACGCATGTTTCGCGCGCAAACCACAGTCGTAGCTATAAAAGGCATCGCTATGTACGTTATGGCCACCATCATGAAGTATTTAGAATACATTACAGCCGATTTGTTAATTTTCGTATTCAAACGAATGAAGCTCGCTTCGATATCATCCGAATACGATCTGTCTACACACTCTTTTAACAGATCCACCAAGTGGTAAAGATCGTTTCGTCTGAGGTACAAAGCTCCCATTTGAAATAATAAGTATATCGAGTACACCATTTCCGATCCAACACACACCAGAGTTATCGGCTCGTCAATTTCCGTGAGAAACCTCGTAATGATGCCAAAGATGAAGAAAAAACTGCACTGAAACCAGAACAAATACTTCAAACTGCTATCATTGGGCAAACCGAAGAGCCTGAGTAATCGGCAACCAATTGGTAGCACGTCACGAGGATCGTCGATTTCAAGAAACTTCATGTTGAAAGGTTTGCTTCGGATTTGGTTGTGCAACTGAAGCGCTTGAACAGAGAGCATATCTAGTAGAACGTAAAATGTGGTGTATTGAGGTGTGTTGATGTGTAAATATTTAATAGAGGATAGTTTTCTGTTAGGTATCCTCTTTTTTACAAGGCACTGCAATATCAAGAATGAATATTCAATGAGGTAATCATGTAATTAGGCCTCTTGTTTACAATACACTTTGTGAATATTTTATTTGTTTGATAGTGAATAGGCGTGGTAGTGATTGGGATGACATTTTCAAGTAAGTTAATGCAATTGTCCAATAATCGATTATGGTTTTTTGAACGCGGTGCTGGTCGAGCCTAAAACAAGTTCTTCTAAATCAAGAGTACGAGTTATGCACAATTTCACTAAACTGGAGTACATTTGTGTAGAAAAGTGTTCCAGTCACCATGACGATGGGTACTTGCGAGCCAAGAATCATGAACAGATTGTTGAGCTACATTGGCATTATCTAAATATTGTTTTGCACAATCTTGGTCTAGAACGGAGTGAGACAGAGCTTCGCTTGCTCTGAAAACGTCAATATAAGTTGGCGTGATGTCCACAGCGAAACGTGATTGTCACGAGAAACGACAAGGAAGTGGCGTTACTGTTTCAATTTAGCACTGGCGAGCCACGAGCAGCGTCGAGCCAACCATAAATTATGCCATTCGTTAAAGCGAACGCAACGAACGTCTCTGCATTTGCCGGCGGATGGTTGCGTGTATTGGTGATTCCGCGTGACGATCTTCAACTTCTGAAGATGAGGTCATTGCTTCGCCTTCGATGGGGCAGTGGTCAAGTTAGCGGTACATTGGTAGTGGCAGTGTGTCTGTATCGTTGCGGGAGTGCCAGAGATACGTGCGTGTGTGGCCGGCTGTCAGAAGTTTATTATTAGCAAAATTGGATGACCCAAGCGGGAGAGATCCAAGTCGATGTTGTCATCTTGCCACGGTGGGGCCGTGGATGCTTCGCCTAACGTGATCCCGATGAGGGGACATTTGTGGGAACTATTTTTGAAAAGACCTTGGACGGTTTGGACCATCGTCGTGACGGTGCGACTTGATAAGGTGTGATATACAGGAAAGGGAAAGTTAATTGAACGCACATTCGTTACCCAACAGTACGTTTTTGCGGAAGAAAGTTCTCTTGATACCGGTTTAATGTATATTTTCCAACGTGACCGGCATAATCGGTCCGGAGTGTCTGGTGGCGCAATTAAAAGTGCGAATTATATCGAGCACAGTTTGTTCGATACCTCTACAAGCAATCACTGGTCAGATCTTTCAAAGCAAAAGAAAAGCTTTTGGACTTTGCCTGGAGCTGGCAATGAGAGGATCTGATCGACTTCAGCCGTCGTCAGTGACAGGTTGCGCAGAGAGCGCTGATCGTGTCCGCTAATTGACACACACGCCTGGCAGTGTCGGCGCCTAGTGGCAAGTTCGCACGATTACCCGCAAACTGAACTTCGTTGCTACGAACCTTGCACAAGCTCGAGAACCGGCTCGACGGGAGTTGCAAAAACAAAAAAAAGAAGGGAGCCTGAAGGTAGCGATTCGCAGCTGGACTCTCCGTGGGCTCAATGACTAATAATTGGTCCGGTTTACCGGTGGGTTGAAAGTAATCATAAAAACGAAGGATTGCTTAAATTTTGAGTGTGATTTTTTGTATATACGTTGCGAAATGCGGTTGCCTCTGTGGCGCTTCTAGTGTCTAGCGTGATCCTCCATAGCCGAGACCGACTAATGACGTTGATTGGTGTGCCAGTTGGGTCAGGGTATTTGGGGTTATGAGTGAGAATAGTGGAAATTGAACCGTTCCTTGAGCTATGGAAGCGTTGGTATAGCTAATGATAATTCTATTAGAAATAATTACAGTTCTTTATGATATTTCGTAACGCTTGAAAAGAACGCCATTGATCTATCTTTTAAACGATTAGCGTCATAGATATGCTGTTTGAAATCCTGTAAAATTGAAATTCAGATTATGTGGCCAATAATTCGGTCATTCAGTGACGGTTCCTGTGCGTTTTCTATCGCTTGCAGATGTGGATGATGAACCAAGCTCAACTAACTAGCCACCGTTTTTCTGGCACGCTCTCGCACGCCCATTAGTCTTTGCGCACGTCTGGCAAGAGGAGGAACCTACCGAACTACCACCGGTCGGATGACCCACTTTCCGAATTGTTGAAACACACCTTTTCCTCTCAGCGCTCGCATCCGGCTCGTCTCACATTGATGCGATTTTCTCTCGCAAATTCGCACATCATTTTCACCGACAGCAAGCAACGCATTCACGTGCGTCCGTCATGCCGACAATCGGTGGCGTTCCGATGCGTCTTGAGGCTGTCTCGTTAGGGTGAGACTATGAGGAAAGTATCGGTGAGATCCGTCTGTCCGGAAGTAGACGGGTGGGCCTTTGTACAGAGCAGAAAGAAACATCGTTCGATTTCCGGTTTCCATCCGATGGCTGGAGCTGTCATAATTCCCTTTGGGGTCAGCTGAAAGTGCGAGTGTCTGAACCATTATGATTGGTATGACTTCTACGAATTGGGGTTGTTTGTGTTGGAGTGTTTATTGCTGGCGTTATTCGAAGGCTTGCCACGAAAAGTCTGAATAATATCTAGAGTTCACTAATCACACGCTTAAACGCACCACGCGCGTTAACGCACACTTCTGCCAATCAGCCATTAGGTACGCTAATAGGACGCTGTGTGGTAGTTTGGTGCCAGGTTTGTTTACTTACGATGGCGCACCCAGCAGGAGGGACAGTCACAGGCGGTCATAAATTAATCGAAAAGCATGTTTCTCCTTTCCCGCTGAAAGACTCCATCTGGCAGGTTCGGAGTCGTACGATGAAAAAGAGTGTTGTGTTTGCGTATTTCTGTCTGATAGATGTCCATACCCATGATGCCTACGAAATGGGGTGTCGCGCTTTGTGGGTTGCCATTTTTTGTATATTCTGTTTGTACGTGTCTACCGCACATAGCCTAGAGGCATTTTTCGCTTTTTGACTGAAGACCTAGGGCAGTCGGGGGAAGATGGTGTCGAAGATCTCAACCACAGACGAATGAGAGATAATGATCGAGAGAAGCTAATGAGGTCAAGATTGATAACTCTGTGGCCTGCGGCCGAATGTAACTGTTTGGTTTAGAAATGAGAGCCAATAGAATGTGAGCCACCAGCATTTACTGGGCGGTTTTATCGCTGAGAAGC
Source organism: Anopheles dirus (assembly GCA_000349145.1). NCBI lineage: Eukaryota > Metazoa > Arthropoda > Insecta > Diptera > Culicidae > Anopheles > Anopheles dirus. The sequence continues at coordinate 3,590,104 of KB673423.1, forward strand.
GGTAAATTTTGGAAGAAAGAAATGATGGACTTACTTGAAAAAAAGAAATCATTTGTACAGCGATGCGCGAATGTTTGAATTGCCGGTCAGGCGTTCCACCCAATTATCATCCTTTGGTCACGGTTGAAAAAAGAGCCGCATGTGGTAAATAACTAATGCCAACCTGAATTTTGAAAAGAGAATTGTATCCAGTTCAGGCAATAAAATTAATAAATACTTGAACGCATTATAAATGAGTCTTGAGTTTTACACGAAAAAATACCTTCAAAAACTTTAATTTTTTAAGCCAAACTGCTCAACAGACTACTCCGTGGGAGAACAAGTTTCGCCGGAACTTGAAGAACTTCGCGGTGGAACATACCCTGGTTCTTAAGCGCATCCTTCACCTCGGTACTAGTTCTCTTAAGAAATCAAGTTCACGTTCAACCGGAGCCTGGTGAGACTTCGTTGTCAACTGGTTTGTACGGCGTCTCGAGTGGTGTCCCGTAAATCAATTCTCCCAGCAGTCGCGTCTCCGAACCGTGCGAATGGTAACGAGTGCAGTTTGTGGTCGATGTAAATCAATGCGGCTGTTACTGCTGGGAAGGATGAGAGGTGGGATTATGTAACATGCACTTTTCTGCTCGTCGTTGTCGTCGGGTGGCTGGTGTTGAGTTGTGTCTTTGCTTTGGCTTTCTGTACACGTTGGCCACGTTAACGAAGAGTGCTGAGGTGAACGCGAGATCTATTGATTGGGAGCGCTGTTCTCCTCGATAAAGGTGCGATTCTCTGTAACCCCAGCAAGCTCAGAACTTGGAGTTTACTGAACCCTTACCAGCCCACGTTTGGAAGTGGGTGTTTGTTTTCGAGCGCCTTGAGATGATGCACCCTCTTGAGATTGAAGAAGTCTTCTCGTGAGTCCGAAATACACTCCAAAAAGATAGACGCCTGGCTTGGTGGCGAGACATAAGAGACACTGCAGCATCAAAAATAGAACAACGATGACACCACAAGAAGTGAAGATCTTTTCCGGTAGATCCCGTGCGCAGCAGAGTTTATTGCTTTTTCTTGGGGGGAAATTAAACTCGTCCACGGCACATCGCGGGTTCGATTTCTTGGAGACATGTTGTTAGAAAGAGGAAGTTTCGGTATCGATCAGGCGGGGATATTGGGTTCCGTTAATATTCTTCTCCCTCAACCGCAAACACATCCAATTGGATGCTCGTTGAAAGATCTTGTGCTGTTTTATGGGATTCTATTGAACGTTTTGTGACCATCGGATAGTGGAGACCGTCACAGAGAAGGAAAGACACCAGAGAACAAATTTATTGATTCTGTGGTGTGTTTGCACAGACGCTCTTGACGTTGGTCGAAGATCGTTGGGAAGGCTGCTTGTGCTTAGAAAAAAAAAAATACTTTACACTGTCCCATATGGAAAGATATTGAAAGACATCTGAAAGGATTCCAAAGGGGTTGGACAGGATGACTTGTTTGTGGTGAACGTCTGGGTATCGTTGATCGGTCTTTTAACGGTAGTCTTATATGGAAGCCGGTTTGTCGATGGCAGCGTGATTAGGATTCAATTGCAATTTAAAGTCAAAGATAGATTTAATAGGTTATGCGATTTGTAGACAGTCGAGTACCGTGCTATGTGGATACGATCTTGTGCATTTAGACGTTTCAATGTCCTAATGTTTTTTTTCTTTCACTTTCATTCCAGGTGAGCCTTCATTTTGCCGTATCCACCAGCGATGCTTCTGTTTTTCGAAAACGCTTTTAACCGGAGAAGTATACCTCGTACCGTTCTATTTTTCGCCATATTTTAACGGCTTGCTGCAGCCCTGTCCTTCATAGTAAAGCACACCCAATCAAAGTGACCTGCGACAAATGGGAGAGGTAAACGCCATAACAAACCCCGTTGGAAAAAAGCGGCAGTGACGATGTATCATTAAACGCAATCGATACATTTCGAGGCCACACTTCTCCGCTTTTTGTTGTTGGTAGAACCGTCTTTTGTCGGTGCGAGTTAGTGAAGCGTGCGGAGGCAAACGTTTATTTCGTACTGGTTTTACCCTCCGACACGAGGAGGCTATTTTACGGTGGTTTGGTTCATTGATGCACACTTGTCTGTTGTTGCTGGAACGATTTGGTCCTTCGTGGCCAGTCTGTCAGAATGGTTAAGACAGCCATTTTGACAGTGTTGGAGGGGTGTTTGTAAAACGTAACAACCGATTCGAATGAGGTAGGAAGAAATGTTTTGGTCCTTCGAGTTGGATCCGTCGAAAGAGTTGCCCATTTGTTTTTCAACCATTGAAGAAATCACTCGATATGCTCTGGTAATATTTGTGGCACGAGATGTAGCATAACTATATTCCGTGCATGTTCGTGACACACACGTTTAGAGGGTTAAACACACGTGGTCTCGCCCTCTTTTTCACACTGCTCGCAAGTCGAGCAACGAACGCCATAGCGTGCCGTTCTCTTGAGGACGCTTGACAATCAAATTAGATAACTGACACGAAATGATTTAGTTTTTTTCTATCCACCACCGGTTCGCTGTTGTGTCTCCCCGGCATGGTCGTCGTCAGGGCAGTCATGAAAAACAAGGGAAAAATGATGATAAATGAACTCGCACACACTCACCTTCAGTTGTCCGGCCCGATTCTTCCCCGCGTGAAGGTGTCGTTTTGTGTTTCCCCCTTGTAACCGAAGGGCGACGAAAAGACGACGAAACAAACAGAGCAACGGAAAGAAAACTCATGAAAAACAGTAGTTCAATTCGGGTCGTTCGGCGCCCCTCTTTCGTACACCAACCCAGGAGTGGACCGATGGGCGCGCGAAGGTCGGTAATTACAAAACCGTTACATTCACCTTCAGGCCAGCTGACCGAGGAGGCAACTCGTCGTTCGTCACCTGTGGTCGCGAACGGCACGGCAAAGAGTTCGGACGGCTTGGGAGCTGGGAAATGTATGTCAGCACCCGGTGCACTTGCTTCCCGGTTCGAAATACGGGGAGAATTGGAAAACTCAAACGCTAGACACCAGCCAGCAGCGATGGAAAATGGGCCTCTTGGTCAGTCAGACGCGTGTAACATGAACCGAAGGGAAAACATAATGAATAACAACAGAAAAAACCCCAGCGAGACATGCAAAAGGGCTAGCCGTTTCCATTTGCATCCGGAAGTAGAGCAAACGAAGCCCGTTTCGATGGGAAAAACGAAATCGTTTCACCCCGATCTGTAGTGACATTTGGATCCAATCTAGCCTGTTATTATGGCCGAAAGGGGGTTTGTGTTCCTTTCGGGAAGATTTTTCCGTTCTGATAAGTTCAATAACCTCGATCAGAGAGCGCCCATGAAGAGAAAAATCGATATTCTCTCTGCGTACATAGGTCCTGCCTGGTAAAGGAACCGCGTAGTTTTTCATCCGGTCAGTGAACCCTCTGAGGGTGGTTCATAAAATTAGTCTTTTTCACTGCGCTCCTCCCCCGAGCACAGATGTCGATAATGGTAATCAATGACGGCAGTGGCGTACTGTGCGAGGGTCGTTAGGAGTTCTGATGGACGACACGCGGAAACTGTTTCCGGTCTGTGCTTCTTTTCTGTTTCATGCAGGGATGCGGGTGTCTCGTCTTTTCGTCTGCACTAACGCGAGGGTTGCTGTGGGAAAATATTCAGCGGGTGGCATGATCAGCTTCTTTTCAGTGTAAGTGGTTATATACAACTAGCACTTTTCAATGTATTTTTTCTGATGGTAACCACTAGCAAACATTAGCTAGGACTAACAGTTGAAAACGGAAACCGTAAACAAACACGTGCTGGAATTATTATGCAATAGGTAAGCTTTGCATTTTGGCTAGACAGGCCACCATGCCACCTGAACCGGCAACGGCGGAGTCTAAGGACAGAATAGCAAAACGTCAAACGGCAAACATTGTGCCGAACGCTCATAATTCCAAGCCTCCTCCAGCGTACTGCTGCTACGCTTCGCTAGTCATGTTCCGTACATTTAGGCACGTCTGTAAGCATCAGCAACTTCACTGGTTTCGCTGTTCGGTTTAGGTTCCTGTAGGAAGCAGTTGGGAAGAACGCGACACGGCGCATTGTATGCATAATGAAGTTCTGCTCAACCATACCTCTTCCTTGTTTTGTGTTGCGTTGGTTTCCTGTTCGTCGTTGCGGTTTGTGGAAGGCCAGCTGAAAAATGCGTATGGTACAGTACGGGGCCGAACCCACTAATGGAAGGATCTTTACGCACGAGCTCTTTACACCCGGGCTCGGTTACGCGTGACGTGTTATGTTTGCATCCAGGAACTACTGTTTGGCTATGTGCACATTTGCGTTGGTTGGAATGAAACTTTAAACCCGAAATTTAACAGTTCTTTAATGCATTTCTTCTTCCCATGTTCACCACGAGCTATGGGATAGACAGAACAGCATCCTAAACGCGTTCAAACAGTGCATTATTGAAGGGCAAATGTTTACCGAGTTCGTTCACACATAGGATCGAGCCATACTTTCCTATTCTTAATAGTCACGCTGATGCTAAAAACGTGCATTCGTTCCAGAGAAAATATCTCACTGTATGTAAAGAGTTCGGGAAAGGGTTCTCGAGTATCGTTGCGTTGGGAAGTGGTTCATATTTCACGCGCAACGTCGATAACTTTGTGTGTGTATATCGAATGCGTGTATAAGGGGTCCGACGAGCACCGTGCACTGACCACTCCGTTGGTGATCTTAGGGGTGCAGGCAGAATCGGGAACAAACGTGCCACGACCGCAACACGACTTGAAGATAAGTTTAAGTTTCGGTCGGTTGGCGTGGTTTTGACCTGTTTACCTTACGACAGGGACGCGCTTTTCGTGACCAACGGCTACGATGTGATCATTAAGATCTGTTTGCTTCCCAGCCCGGCCCAGTGTGGGTGGGTGATAATTACAAAGGGGTGGTTGAGTTTTGGAAGATGAACCAGAAGATCACTTCGGGTGCTTCATTATAGACAGCCGCTCTGACGAGTGCGCGGAATGTGTTGGATGGGAAAATGGTTGTCCAAGGTTCTCACGAACTACAGTGGAGTGTTGCCTTTAAAAATTCGTGCTTGGAAGTGATCCAGAGCAAAAGTCGAAGAAAGATCTTGAAATTAAAATGGATATGTATTTACGAAAAGGGTATTAGGCCATAGACATCATGTTTGTTATTGTTTTGAAACGTCCGTACTCTGTATTTACTTGACCTGCGAGTTAGTAAGCAATCAGTAAACCAAGTGCCGACCAAGAACTTACGTGAACAACTCGCGACGTTCATCTGGGTTACAACCTAGTTTCAAAAATAATCTACACGTAATACACACTGTTTAGAGGAGCTAGTGCAGGCAGGGAAATGGTTTGAATGCTATGAGGTCATTCTCTCGGTGTGTGACTTGCTTGCAATATCTTACGGCAACGCCCATCTCAGTTGCCTGACTTGCTTAAACCACTCGGAAGGTTTATCATGCTCTTCACCGTTCAAACGGGCAGAATACCCGTGCTCTGGCATGTTGAGCGATTTGTGGTCATCGTCCCCGTTGTGTGGACGCTGCTGCCGGCACACTTCCGATGTCGTGACACGTCTTCTGAGTCACTGACGTCGTTCCGCTTTTAATGTCGATGATTTGTAGTGTGCGAGTGTGTGCGTATCATAGCCGGCAAAAATGCCGGCAACCGCTCAGAGCACGCTCGATGTACCGCTGAAACGCTCGCTCAGTGAAGAAGGGGGCAAGTATTTGAGATCGCTGCATGCCCATCTCTTGCATACCCTGTCTCAAACCCGTACGAACTGTTGGGCTTGCCGGCGCAGCTCAAGTATGCGGCATTTCTTTTGAGAATTTTTCATTCCCTTTCGGTTGGCGTAGTTTCAACGTTCGCTTTTGCCTGTATCGTTTGATGAAAGTATCGCTCGCACGCAGCATTTTTGCCCAGCCCTGGTAGTATGTGTGGAAAGAGTTAGGTGGAGAACATATTTTTTCTGCTATATCTTTTTTCTACCTTGCAAAACAAATACCATCCATACTGATGAAAAAGTTGCGAAAAAGTCGTTTTTCTATCTATAAAGCAACTTCCTTTTTCTCGCGAACGTATTCCGTCCTATCTTCATTACTTTCCTCCACTGAAGCATGGGCATGGGTAAGCAATTTATAAATTACCTATGAATTTAAATTATTTTCCACGCTCGGCTAGAGGAAACGGGAAGCTAAGTGACACGTTTTTTGCCGTGCCATGGCGTGGAAATGGGCTCGCCTCGGGAAATTGCGATGCGTGCCGCAATGGAACCAGTCTGCTACCAGTGTCTGGGCAGTCGCTGGAATCAATTTTGATCGATGGAATCGACATGCCAGAGGAAGTAGTGCTCGGCCGTGCAAAACGTGGCACGCACTGACAATGTGTACTGTGTAGGAAAAGTTCCAAAATGCCAATTGGCGTTGCCGTTTCTGGTATACGAAGTCATCGTAGATGCGCGCAAAACATATTAGAAAAGGAGTGTGTGAACATGTACTTAAAAAAATAAGTCGGCGATCGGGATTTGTTGGAGAAAGTTAAGAATTGTGGTCCCTCGGAACCATGCGGAATCATTACGTGTCGTGCTCCATGCCACACCGTGCTCTGCAAGCGGACGAGAGCCGGGTGGGCATAGTAATTGACGAGGTTTTATTTTCCCGCGGAATTCCTCCCCGTACAACATCGCTCGAAATCGGCACATCAGGAGCACGTTTGACTTGATTGTTGGATGGCGCGAGCCCCCATTCTCTGTGGAATTGAAAATGTAATCTGGTACGTCGCGGTTGAAGTATCTGGTTCATGGGATATCCGATTAGACGTGGTTGTGCCACGAGAAGAAGTGACCGGAAGATATTCTTCGGTCGTAACTCGTTCCGCGACTAGTGAGAGTTGACTTTTTGCAGCGTTTCCATTGCAGGAAAAGTAAGATAACATCTCGATCAGATATGATTTATTCAATTGCAAACAGAACGAACGCGAGATTTGTGTGTGGTCCATCAAAATGGCGAACTGGATCGCTTGAATTATTGCTTCGTAGCTTCGTGATGCTTAGTTTAGATAATGGCGATGAACTCAAGTGATGTAAAATACACGAAACTGTTCGTAGAAAGAGGTATCTACCTCTCAAAAAGGTATGCGGAAGGGAAGTTGAAGGTGAGCGAGTCTTGCGAAGATTTATTCCATCCAAGGTTTGCGCAAACGATCATTGACTATTTGTGGAGTTTTGCACTCGAGACCATCACGATGGCCTGCGATCTTGACCGAACGGGAAGAGAAAACGTTAACGTTCGGAAGAAAGCACGAGGTACTTGCTACGCAGAAAATAGGCGAAGGTTTTAATTAGAGATAAAGACTGACATTGGAATTGCAGACGAGCATGACCAGCACCGTTCCAATGCGCGATCGTTTGCATAGATGACCTATAGATCCAGACCGCCTCCCGATATCAATGTCTTCGATCTTCCAACGGCTTGCAAAAGGCATAATTTATGTATTTTCCGATCGGCCATTGCTGTGCCGAAGGATAAGCCCACCAATGGATTCGTCTCGCTGATAATGAACACACACTTGATCCACGATGATCTGTAATTACTTTGCGCGGTGTGCTTTTTGCCCTGTGGTGAAAGAAGCTAATCATAGTCACTGATTACCGGGACCTGGGATTAAAATTTAAATTACATCACCTACAATTTCCTGCTGGGGATGGAAGAAAGGTTACTGGCTGCTGGAAGCTGGAGGCCCTAAAGGATGTTTTTCGCATTAGATCGCGCCTGGAGGGGACCTCTTGGGGGTATTTCTGAAGCGTGTCCAATCGGAACCATCCTGTTGGCCGTGACCGTGAGTCTCGATTGTCGATAGTAATAATCAACAAGATGCGGGCGCGCAACCTAACCTGGATTCTCATTTAGTCGAAGAAATTGAAGTCGTCGGACAGAGGTACTGCTCTGGTTTTGCTGCCGTCGGTAGTACCTCAAGGCCCTTGCAGACGAGTTGGAATCGGCCACGGGAATTAGATCGAATGGAAGAGAAATGATGTGCTGAAAGCTGTGTGGATGGATTTGTGCGCTCGCGCACTGGGAAAAAGACACGACTTGAACCCTGATGAGAAAGCGAGGGATGGAGAGACGGAGAGAGAATCAGGCTGCAGAATAATTGGATCTTTTGCTGGAATCGATCGGATTCCGCAGAGCTCCGGTGGAGCTTTGTTGGATTACTTGCCTTTTTAAAAACAGGTTGAACTGAACGATTTTATAATTCGATCGATCATCCATCGGCTCCATTGCAGCTAGGTTGGAAGAAGGTGGGAACCGTTATAGCATGTTGAAGGGGGCTCGGGCTGATGGGTCTTGGTAGGAGCACTTTCAAATCTTGTTATACCGATGAACACAAGGTGAAGGTGAAAAGTGGCCTATGAAGGCATAAAAGTAAATTGGGGCCACGAACTCTCATAGAGTGTTGCTCGGTACTATCGAACAAGGGGTGGTACACCCAATCGGTATCATGTTTGATGATTTGCTGGAAGTAGTGTGGAATTTTCTAATTCATTCCTATTTACCGAATGAGTGTTGTTGGCTGCAGATGCACGACGTGTGTGGGATTATGTGCCACAGGAGTGTGCTATGTTTGATGTTGCCTGATGACCCTCTTGATGTTGAAGAGGGCGCAAACAAAATGCAACGGGCAGCACTTAAGTTGCGTTCGGGTTTGCCCGGTCAAGATCAAAGGCGTGCGCAAAGGCGGGTGAAGTTGTCTTCCTGAAGTAGGTTCAACAAATAAAGGCAACACGGTGCTAAGCACGGGTGGGTTGAATTCTATCGCTTGACTCGCATTTGCGATGCTTTCTCCTACGCGTATTTACTAGCCAAGAACGAATCGGGAAGCTAAAGATGTGTTGAACAGCAGCGTATAAAGAAACTAGGAAGTTAGAGTTATTGCTAGACAATAATAGACCACGCTTGGTTCCACCACGCTCAAAATGTGTGGTTTTATTTAAAGTGTTTTCGATAGGACGGTCACCATTACAACGCGCGACACACGGAAAGTGCACATAAATTCAAAACGAAGTGTGTATGTGTGTGTATGACCTAATGGGAAGGAAACTTCCCTGCAGCTGACCGATTCAACATTTTTCTCGATTGTTTCGTAATCGCAGATTTCTTTCCTCTTCCTCGTGGCGCTGTCGTTGTAGTTTGTGCGAAGTCTCTCGCATCGTAATCGTAAGGCATGTGCCCGAGGGCAACTCCCTGACCAAGCCCAAAACAGACTCGGTTTGCAAGAATGCACACACTCACACATGGCGAGCTGGTGAACCCAAGGGAAAGCAATCGCAGGCCGTAGGTCCCCGTAGGCTCCAAAGATAGCCTCGGGGAATAGAACTTACCCGCGGAGTAGTCTAGAGACCCTCCAGATGTCGGATCGGGTGCGGAAATGTGGTCCGATAAGGATCGAAGTAGTTACGAGCTACAACACACCGTTAGGATTTTCGCGGAGTTGGGTTTGTGAGTCAACTCGTAACCTTTACGTGCCGAGGTTTCGTGTAACTCGTTCCAGCTAAACAAAAACTTCCATTCCGAGATTGCAGACGTACAGACGAATAGTTTTTGCAGCGAAAACCTTTCCTCAGGGACGTTCCAGTTATCGTGTGGTGCAGTGGCAATGGCAGTGGCAGAGTGTGCAACCTCGAAGGTAATTTCCAACGGGACGGAAAAGCCATTTTCACTATCGCGCCACCCCGATCATTCGAAACCGCGTCCACAAAGACAAAGTCTGCGAAGGTGCGGAAGTACACAGTACGACTTACGGCGACAGCAGCCAGCGAGGCCATTCCTGCCGCCGGTGCCTGTCTGGCTGCCAACGGGCTGGGCAATTGTACACAGCAGAACAACACCCAGACCTTTGGCTTATTATTTGTCGGAAAGTTGGAGGCGCGTGCCTTTCCAGTGACGCGAGATCTGCACGACGCGAGGGGTCGAAGGTAAACCAGCAAGAGGTCTAATTGAGCACGAGCATACCGTAATGAATTGTGCGCGCGCGATAGGGAAAATGCGATGAAAAGACCAACCACCGTAGTAGCGACCCTTGAGGCGAACGCAAACGGAGGATCTAATTTAAAAATTAATTTGTCCTGCCCTTTGGGTACTGCAACACTGGAAGCAGCCGACGGCAGTGGCGCAAAACGCGGAGGATGCAATGCACACTCCATGCAGTGAGTGTTTCAACCAATAAGGTAGAAAAGATATGAGATAAGAATAAATCACACTAAAACCACTCTTTGTGCAAGCGCCCGCAAGGCGTCGTTTGTGCGGACAGTTTGATAGACTCTTCTGCAGAGTGCGGAAGTGGTTCCGTGTAACTACGGAAACGTGTTGTGAGATTCACGATCGATCACGGCAACGGTTTGATTGCATCGGAAGGAATGATTGGTTGCGGTGCCTTCAGCAGCGAAGCACTTCTGTCCTCCGGTTCTCTAACCCGTCGTCGTCCGACAGAGCGTAGGCGCAGCCGTTCTGTAAATCTGTAATCTTCACTAACGACCAGACCGCGCAATTTGTTCGCGCGTCATCGCACTGCACTCGATCGCCGTGCGCGTGGGCGACGGGAGAGAACATAATTTTATAATTGGAAAAGATTTTTATTGCCCAGTGTCTAGCCAGGCGGCGTCGTCTAGCTCGAGTTCTTTATTGCCTGCGAGCTATGATCAGTAGAGGTTACAGCCGCAATTCGTCATACGCAACGTTTGCACGGACTGTCTTGTAGTCATATATCATGACACATTTCAATGCGCTTGTCGTGGGAGAGCGGACTATAGGCGTTGTTGGTTGGATGCGAGGTGTTGTAACTGCTTATCCGGTCTAGAACGGTGCGCTATGTATCTTCCAGAAAGCCGTGAAAGTAACGGATGTGGCAGAGATGTATTAATAGAAGCATCCGGTAATGAGAACGCTCTCGTTACTTTCAAGTGTGGCGTTATATTCGACTCCCCGATCTTGATCCTAGAATCTCTGCTTATTTCGTACCACTCGAATAATGTTTCGTTCTAGATGGTCTAGAGGAGATGCTAGATTTCCACGGTCATGACGTTTTTGTGGGTCGTTTGCTTCATCAGTTTAGCATATCTTCCACTCTAATAACCGGCGGGTCCGGACCCGAGGATCGTTTGAGTGATTGGTCACGACACTGTAGCTTCGGTAACATTATCATAGCCGGTTTTTCGGTCAACAATGCGCGACTGTTTAGGTGGATCGGGTTTAATCAAAATTGTAAATGATATACTCTGTGGTGTTTCGCATGAATTATGCATACATTCTTTGGTGGATAGAGCTGTTTACAAAAAATTTGGTCGTATCATTGTGGTAAGGAATGGGATCATTTGCTGATTTGGGCATCCACCGCCTTTTGGTAAGATAAGATGAGAGCTGAAGTTCGTCGGGTTGATGAGAAAAATGGCGGTCATTGTTCTGAAGAATTCCACAATTTGAGGAAGCGGAGCACAATGAACGAGAGGTAGTAAAGGGTTGCAATTCTCCTTGAGATTATTATCATCATCGTCAGCTGGAGCTTTGCGGTGGGTCTTATACGATTAAGTCAAATTTCAAACTTATTTGCTGCTAGATAAATGTATTTCTCTCGCAGAATTCGGTAGGTCGGTAGGTTAGGTAACGCGGATATTCTACAGATACACCTTCACCGTCTCGGACGCACTTCGCTGATGTTGCTGGGAAACAATTCATCAGGGTAGTTTTCATTAAAATCTCCCAAACATTTCCCTCCACTCGCCGCGAGGGTAACCGCCGTATCCGCTCCATGTTTTCGCTTCCATTTCCTGCACGCTCCACACCGGCCGATCAAATGGAAGGCGGCGATTCTGTTCGGATGTCCGGTGAAAAGGGCGCGCAGCGCATAGAAAACATATGCCGTTGTAACATATCTCTCTCTTTCTTTCCCTTCCCCCTATGCTCTACTCACACGCGGCAGGGTGTCGAAATAGTAAACACAGGCACCCGGCATGCCGGCAGGAGAGTAAGCAAACGTGTGCACGAATTGAAACCGAAACCATTACACTTCCCTGGCCCCAGTTTTTGGACTGTCGGACGGCGCGTGAAGCGTGCAACGGAAACATAAACATGCTCCCGGGTGCGAGGCGTGACTCTGTTTGGCGGGGTAGATTAGCCCCCACCCAAGCCAGAGAGGTGGGTGGGATAGTTGTAGTGGACGAGTGCTTTGGACGGCGTTTGGTTTCATTTCACTTGGCCTCCGATGGTACGGCATCACTTCTTCTCATGTGCATTGTTCGTATCGTTTCGGGAGCAAAGATGCACAGCAACCATCAGATCCAAGAAATTGGAGCAATGTTCATTGAAATGGTACGAGATGCTGCCGGATTGATGCGCTTATGTTTGTTTTCGAGTACGTTATTTCTGGAGCATCTGGAATGAAGTTCTGAGTGCTAGGAGATTCCGTCTTTTTGGGTGTTTTAAAGATTTTATTTTTTAAATTTAGTTAAATTTGTGCAGAATCGAACATATGTCAAAAGTGTCAAATTGGTTCAATTACTAGCATTATATCGATGAGAGAAAAGAAGGTACAACCCAACGACTTACAGACATATCCAAGATCTAATATCTTGGACTATTTTCGATAGCAACGCATGTTAAGTTTTGTCTGATGTAAACATCAAGACAGCACCATACCGTAACGTTGCATGGAAGCTTGCTTAACTTAGACTATCTTGATTTTACCATGTTTCGTAAGCAATCGTGAGCTTTGGGTTGAACGTGTCATGCACACCGTGTCTTTTCAATTTCTCTTCGAACTTGGAACTACTGAATCTGCTGGGCCAGACATGCTAATCAAAAATCAGGTTTTCTCAAATACCGTGATCACATGATCAATCCCCTTTCTCGGCTTAATTGTGAACCCATTGTAATGGCTGTAAAAGGATGTACTCTAACAGCGGGTTAAAAAACGGTGCCCCTGCATGTTCCATCCGCTGGACTTCCGCGCTCACGCACGCCTGCATTTGCTTCCGCGCCACGCCACCTCGAGCAGGTGAAACGAAACGAACAGAACAGCGTTTGTTTTGTTTTCCGGACGCAAATTTGGTGGTTTACTTCCATAAAAGGCATTATGCTCGCTCGTCGCGTTGCGTCGTCGTGATGAACAAGCGCACACGGCAATAATCATCATCATTTCACCACCGAACCTCTCGCCGAAGGTAGGAGAGGCAGGAACACACGGCACGCATCTAACTGATCATTATGGTACCATTTCCGCCATATTGTAAGCGACCCCTGGGGGAGTGGATGGAGATTTTTGTTTTTGGAAATGCCCAAAACGCGTTCCAGATCGACGGCGGGGAAGCGCAACACCGAACGCGAGATCGTCGAGACGAGATAATGGTTCGTTGTTTTGTCTGGGGAAGTTTTGTGTCAGACTTCCAAATATATTTCCCGCCAAAGAAGCGTGAACGCGAGCGCCTTTGTTTGATGAGGGTGAACACGACGCCGGGAGTTGTCAGCGGCTCGGTATTGATAAAATGAAGATCTGTTTGAAGTGTCATTGAATGTGGTTTTTAGGATGCGCTGATAGATTCATCTCTCATTTTAATGGCTATAGTCTGGATGACATTCGTGTCCCGGGACGCATTATTTATCTTCCGGTTACGATCAACATGGTCCGAAAGTGATCTAAATCAGTTAATCTCATCATAATTGTTATGATCACAAGAGTAGTGGTACCTGCCTATTATTTCCGTCACAAACTATCGTGGCGTAACAAGCCTCTGGGCTAGCCCCCATTGCAATGGACTCCATTTGATTACTCCCATACTGCTGCTGCCCTAGCTGTCTGTCAAAACATAGTTTGATGGATGAGATGTGTTCAGAGCTGAAGCCATGTTTCAATTGCTCGAATTTGGATGGTGGCTGTCATTCCAGCTGCTCGGTCAAGTTTTTGGTTTATCCATCCATCTCGCCAAAGGTCGTTGAATCCCAACCCGTTCGTAATTCGAGTAATGAACTACTCGAAATGATGCGTCTTTTCAGCTGAACAGCTCAAAACGCATGATTGAAGGGTTTTGATGGCCACCATAAAGAGGGCTCTCTTTCATAAGAGGATGTTTTCAAACCTTTCGGTTTCTTGACCTCTCCCTAACGACGGTGATCGGTTTTCGGATGGTGCTTTTTTCTCAATCCGATTTAAATGATATTTTGTGCGCTCAGTTCTTTTATGTAACTGACACGCTTTTTTCTTAACGCCTGTAGTTATTATCGCACTGTGTGTTGCATCGGAGGAAGAGGACGCATGAACCCCGTATCTCTAGTTGTCATAACCTTTATCTTGGAGCGATGTTTATACATGATGATTCGGATCTCCCTTTTTTATTACGCTCGCGCCTACCAGATTGCCCTTTTGGTTTATTTACATAATTTGAACGATTTTGAGGTTATCTCCGGCATTGATTAGATCGGGTTTTGATTGACAGATGCGTGCACATATTGTGCTGCCTTCAACCGTGTGCTGTTGGTGATGATTTCGTCAGCTGATTGTTTGTTGTTTCGGAGGAACCTGGTGGTCTAGAAACCAGTTTGGGCGATTGTTATGAATTCCTCATGCTTGCTCCCTGTCGGGTGCTAGTCGATTTATCTTGCATGGATGAAGAATACATACACAGACATCGAAGCTCCCTGTTTCGATGTTGAATATACCAATGCACAACGTTGTAGTTGTTAAACAAACGAGGGCGGACATGTGCTCAGATTACTGAAGCACGGACACACACTCGCTTCTGCTTGCGTGCGTGATCGAAAGGCTGCTTTAATTGTAGTGATTAAGCAATTTCTTCTAATTACAACGTGCGTACAGCATGCGTACATATTAAGATGACGCTAGCAGATAGCACACACTAAACCCACCCAGGCGCTGCTGGAACAGATGATTCCGTGAAACGCACGAGAAGTGTGGAACTGACTGGGATGAAATTGATGGAGTATTGAAAAATTAGCTAAGGGTAAGGGAAACCTTAGCTCCACGGTGGTGAAGTGTAGATGAAAAATTGGTCACTGGTCCTCCCATGCGGGTGCCAGTCTCGTGTAGTTTTTGTTTGGAAGACCCTGCTGGAGATGTAGTATGACTGATGAGTTGTATTTTTTTTATTCTCAAATAAACCAATAGCAAACCTCTAGTTTCTTCTAAGCCGAGCGAACGAAGAAGTAAACGGTGTGGCCTGTCTGTGCGTGTAGGTTTGGTAATATTTCATGACGGTATATTTTTCCTTTCGTTCACAGGTAAGTTTCGCAATCGCCGATGGCAAGATGGATTTTTCACGGAGGATTACTTCGATCGACGAACCCGACGACGGAAAGAAGAGATGTTACGGCTTCGGTGATGTATTACACAGCGTGATAGTTACCATAGAGGCTATATGGTAGGGTGTTGTCATGGAACACTTAAACCAACATCGCTGTGACAGGCGCTCGTGGGGCATAGTTGGAGTTGGTTAAGTGATTTACGTACGTGTTTATGCGAGGCGCGAACCGAAAACAGTATCGATACATGCCGGAGGGAACTGTTGCGATGAGTAACGATCGACATGCTCTCCAATGTTTTATCTGCTAGATGAGCAGAGGTGAAATACGTGAAAAATATCTTCACTGGGGAAAATGCTGAATAAATGAGCCAGTCATAAGCGTTTTCCAAACTTTGGTGTAGAATAATATTTGACACCTTGAGATAAACGAAAAAAGATTTTACAACAAAATCTCAACGGACTTTACCAATGGATGCCCAATTTCTCTTCAATAGATTTTGCCCATTCATCCTTGCCTGGCCAAAGATAGCAGATTAAGTCCCTCTTAAAGTTTTCTTTTGCAATCATGTTCCAATTTATCTTAAGCCAAAAACACACAATCTTCCGACATAAAAACACTCTCACGGTAGCTTCATCCGATCATCAATCAATCGCGGGAAGAGTTTTTTGCAAACGGCGAGTATTGCCAAAGCCACACGTGAGCGGCCTCTTAAAGGCAATTATTTAATAATCAAAAACCCGGAGAAAGAGTGAGTAAGTCTTAAAGAAGCTTTAAACTTAGGCCGATGATGGTCAAAGTTTAATCTTTATAATTGGCCACCGATGATGATGGTGGTGATCATCATCGGCGTGGTCGTCATCATCAGTCTCATTTGGCTGTTGATTGGATTAACGGCGTTTTACAAGCGCGCACATAAAGTGAGCAGAGCAGTTTCAGACACTAATGTCGCTGATGGTTGGAAAAGGGTTAAATGCGCCATCGGGCTACTGTTTGTGCGTCCCGGCGAATGTCAATGGGGGGTTGTTTGAAAAGTGTTCGGACGCGGAATTGTCTCGAACTCGAAGAGAGAGCTTTTTATGTAGTTGATTGGGGTCACGAAATGCGTAGACTGATTGGCTGATTGATTGATCGATAATTGCCCAAGCCGCCGATAGGGCTGGTGAAACGGAAAGAACCGGTAGATCAGGTTTTGGAGCACTGCACACGAAGCAAATGTTGACTCTTTCGCGTATTTTTTTGTAACCTTGTCGCAGGCAATTTTTATGACCAAAATCAAACAAAAGTTAGGATCTTGAGGCAGCCTTCGAGGAACACACAGCACGAGTCTTCCAGAACTACTAGATTGTCAAATCTTCCTCAGCCAAAGGCAAGCTTAGGCTGTGGAAGCGGGCTTTCACCGTCTTCCGCAACTCCCTGGGAACACCTCCAATCTAACCATCCCCACGTCAGTTAGGGGCGTTTCGCTTGATTAGGGAAGCGGTTCTCGCTCGCCGTCCAATGCCCAGAGGGACTGACCGGACACAGTGCCGAGAAGCGGAGAAAGGTTGATGTAACCGCCCTCCTTGAGATGTTCGATCTCCACCTTTCAAGACTTCAACAGCGAGGGAGCGATACGGTCGGACGACGGACTACTCAACATTTGCCGGAATTTTCACGTCCATCCATCCGGATATTACGGCCGATCCGGGGAGGGTATGAGGTGGGTGGGTGGATGTATTGGGACAGAAGAACTGTCAGTTTACGTCAGCAATATCCCTTCGCCTCCCCCGCGCGTCGATGGAAACGGAGATGACGTCCCATGCCCCATGTCTGTGACTGGCGGCAGTGGCGCAGACAACAGTGTTGCCAATTTCGCTTCGTTAGAAGTAGCAGGGGAAGAGCGCGCACGTGTGTGTGTGAGTGCCTGCATCACTGTGGGTAATTACCCTTCACCCTTTGCTGATAGGGGAGTTGGAACTGTCCTGCGGGCGAATGACGCAGCGCATTGGTCTTCCCGATCCGGTCACACGCCGCAAATCCGCGATCACTTTCCCTTCGACTCTGGGAGCTTTTTTCCCACCAGAGGGCGCTGCGGGAAGGAAGAAAAAACATCGGAAACAATTGCATCGTGTTGTGTGTACCGACTGGGGCGCAAAATGGCAAACGCCATCTTAATTTTTTTTGCTTGATGATGGACGGATTTGAAGAACGGCTTTCGGACAGGCACCTTATGGAGGGATTAATTTAAAGGAAAGCTCGCAAAAATCATACCCGCTTGCACCGCCCATCCCTCTTACCGTTCGTCCACGTTTGTAAATGTCTCGATTTGAAAGCAATATTCACTGCCACAGCGTCCGAAGTGTAAAGTGATGATCGTAATTATACCGAAAAGTGCAATCTGCGAAGGTGAGCTTGCAGGAAGTGCCCGCTGGTAATATGTGCCTTCGGCTTAGGTCCTTTTTACTCGCTTTCTTCTCTCACCCGCGGCGGTGCAAGTGATGTTTAATTTTCTTCCACTTATTGTGTTTGTTTGATGCGTTTGTGCAAATTCGCATTCGTCAAAAAGGCTAACGAGGCCTTTTTCGGTTGGTGCGGTAATGATGCGTTCGTTATGTTTGCCTGCCACCACCCTGGAGTTTGAACAGGGTTGAGTGGATTTTAAGCGTTTCGAATGACGGGCGAGGTGAATGCAATTGTTCGCTTTCCTGATTTGAATAGAGTTATACGCCTCTAGCAAGCTAGAGTTATTCGGAGGTCGATGACAAAAATTATGTGAAGAGCGCGAAAAAAAACCCATTTCAAACGAGCTTTGGGAAATTGGCGGGGTTCATTAGTTAGAGAGTAGAGTGTTTCAGCTTTTTTGTTGTTGAGACCCGAGTTAAATTTGGACATACCTAATCATTTGTGAGGTTGCATGTCATTCACCTCACAACGGTGTGACGTAGAAGAGGCTTAGTTACGAAAGGATCGCCCGCAGCAGCGGCAACTCTGAGACCTTCGTCGGACACTCCTCTAGCTCTGGAGGGTCTTCGCAAGCGAGACATAGTGGCAACACTTTCCGCACAAGGGGTTAAGTAATTATGCAAATCATGTCCGCCGACAGGCGTGCAAAACGGAGTGTGTAGCCTCGAGCGACAATGTTGCCTGGTGGTGGATGTGGCGTGGAAGCTCCACCAGCGCGATCTAGTTCGACCTGCCCGAGGGTATGGTATGGCGCACGCGACTAGAAGTCTTTGATTTCTGACGATAAACGGTGCGCGTCCTGTAACGGTTCATCCCGTTTTGTCGATTAAAATCTGTCCAGACTCAATAAACCGAATGTCGTTCGGTGTCTCCCAAGCGGGAGGGCAGCATGACGACGCTATTGCCTTCTAATCAACCATCCACAACCGCCGTGACGGAAAGCGGAAGTCATTCGTCGTGTTTTGCGGTGCCATTTTTGCGCTCTATCGCGCGCGCGCGCGCCCGGAAAGTAGCGGTTTTACGTTCCCTTCATCAAACATGGAACTGCGTCTCCCAGCACGTACACACATACAGAAGGGGCAGCTTAAGTTATGACTCGACTCCGCGCCGGATCAATTTTAGCAGGAGAGGCGGATATGATCTGCTCGTGATCTAAAATAAGGCAAAAAACATGGTCACGAGTTGCGACCCTTTTCGCGAGCAAATTGCAATAAATCGATCAAATTGCGGGAGGCAACAAATCGATCGATGACAACCTGCAGCAGCTGCTGCTGCTACTACTATGGGCCGGGATCAGGTGAGCGCTTTGCGATGGGATTATGTGTGCCTTTTATTTCTGCTACGGATCAATCGCCGCGGTGGCTAATTACATGCATACACGATGACGTAGGCTCGCGCTGCTTCACTCAAGACGTCAAAATGGCTAACGATCGATCGCGGTGGGGCTTACGGAGCGTTGACGTGAGCATGAATTATATCGCCCTTGCGATAATGATCGTATGCAGAAATGTTGTGCGAGAGGCGGCGTGGAATAGATTATAGCAATAGCAAATTATTGCCATAATTAATTGTGACATGCAAGCGCCAGGATCAGGGGGTTTTGATGCAGTAGGGCGTGGGATTTTTGTAAAGGATAAAATAAAAAGCATGTGAAATCGGGGTTTGCAATAAGAATAAAAATTGGGGAGATCTTCTTGAAATCATACAGCTATTATTATTATTAGTTAAAATTTGCATACATTCTTCACCGGATCACCCATGGCCTTGGCCACATTCAGCATCGGATAGAGTGGAAGATTTATTTCTGATCTCCCTGCTACATGCTATGCCCTTGATCTGCAATGATTTCCCGCTTAAAACCGAAGCAGATTTTTTATTACCTCCTGCGAATGCTACAATTAAGCAAAAGTGAATGTGTTTTGTTTGCGAATGGTTTTAATGGCAGCCCATTTGCTGCACCAATCCTCCACACCAAACCCGAAAGGAACTTTTCGACGGAAATCATGCATATTTATGATAGTTCCACTAGCGCTGCGGAACCGGCCGAGCGGCTTAATCGGTAAGTGGGTCACGCGTGTCGCGTTGGTGTTAAATTACCACTGCACGGTGATCGCGCGAGCATAATGATGTGCAGCAGAGAGAGAGAGAGAGAGAGAGAGAGAGAGAGAGAGAGAAAAAAGAGAGAGAGAGGAGAGAAGGAGGCATGTTGTAGCTGCATGTTGAACCTGCACGCTCGAGATGAGGCGCAGATGTAGATGCCGGCGAAGGGAAAGAAAAGCGTCCAAAACAATGTAAACGCACCGCACCTGAATGTTTGAAGCGCGGCAGTTGAAGCGTGCTAAAATCTCACTCTCGTCGGCGTGTTTTGCCCGGATGATGATTATTTCGATCGCGATCGGGTTTTATGAGCGCGGGTGCGGATTCCTTTGATGTCGGACGACCGAAAGCCGCCTCCGCACGGTGTAATGGGACGCGATTGTGTTGACACGGTTCGATAGCGATCGCTGGGAAGTGTTTACGTGTGGATGGCGCTTACGTGAAAGGTGTGCCCGAGTGCTTTAGCGATGATCAATTTGCTGAATAAACTCCAGGATCCGATTGGTGGAGGAGATAAAGTAATCCTCCCGGATACAGGCTTACGGTTGGCATCCATTTGTCATCCTCTCTGCGTTACTGAAAATTTGTTTCCCGAAGTTAATTGTATAATCAGTTACATTTCTCTTACAACGAATAATGCCCCGGACCGAATCGACCTAAAGAAATCGACTAAAAATGTTCGGTTTTAATCTTAGATTTAAATCACCCCATTCATTTGCGAGTGTATCGATCAATCAATCGTTCGGTCGTGTGATCACATAACTTGCATCCCTGCGTGGGGATGCACTCCCGAATCGAGAGGGAACCCATTACAGCAACTTTCCATTTCTTTCGACCGCGGTGTACCGGATCGATTATTGCTTTGCGTCCCCTCTGCGGGAAATATTAAATGGAAATCGATTATGAAATAAAGCTACGGTCATCCCAGCCTTCTGCGGTGGCCAAAGTACGGAAGATCGATTTCACGTCATTTTTTTCCCCGTCGACACCAGGTCCTACAAGAGCCCTACGAAAAAATGATCATTTCGCGTTCGTCAATGTGTCGATTGGTGTTTGGGTGAAGCAATTGCGGCTACTCACAGAGACAAGGGCAAAAACATGGACCCACCCCCCTAATCTGTGGTGTCCCTCATGTGGCGCGCGCTTGTCGTGATGGTGGACCACGTCCGCTTGGCGCGAAGATAGGCAAAGGTCATGTGGCTCAATTTTCGGAGGGCCCCAATAAATCGTCACGGCCTGTGAAGTCCGAGAAGGGTTTTTAACACCGTCCAGTAACAATGTCTCGTTGCATCACACGGCACGTCGCCCCTGGGGCTGTCGATAATGTGTATTCCTCGTTCATCCTCTAGTAAGCGATGTCTCTGGACACGTCCACGAGGTGTGGAGGGATAGGGTGGGATAGGCATGGGGGACCAATTTGGCTTTTAACACTTTCACTCAAAACGGCCCTTTTGGGCGGGTGGCACCAACGGGTCGTCGAACACAATAAAAAAAATGCAAAACCCTTTAAGGTCATCACCTACGACTTCCCGCGTCTGTTTGGGCGGAGCGGAAGAATAGAAAGGTGAACCCGGAGCGAGGTTGACAGTTTCCTATAAATCACTTTCTACCGCAGCGGAACGAACGCAGAGACAAGGAAGAGCAGCAGCAGCAGCAGCAGCAGCTGGACACCATATTTATAAAGTCATCTCATCCTCATTTCCCCATCCGCCGATGGCGCTGAAAGTTTCCAAAAACGGGATGCGGCCCGGTCGCGCTTCCCTATTTTTTCCCCAAAAGCGCTTTCGTTACGATTAATGGCAGGACTGAGCATGCTTTCGTTCGGGGTGATTGATTCGCGTTGTTTATGCAGTTCGGTAGCGTGATCTGCATACGGTGGCGCGGAGGTTTCGAAGATTTACATACCCCGAGATGGATGGGACAGGCTTTCTTTTCCATTTTCCTCGCGAGGAACGTCCAGGTGGAACGCTGTTCGCTGTTGCTTTCTCTTAAGGTCCCGCGCAACTGCATCCTGATACTGTGCGCGGCGATCGCTCAAAGGATCGAACGATCCAGACAGATTTCTCCGAAAAAACTCATTCACCTTCAACAAATTATTCACCCGGGCAATTACTTCGTCCCTTATCGATCAGCGCGAGCGACCACAAATCGATCGATTGGGGATGACCTTCTGTGAACGTGGGTAAACTTTATTGCCCCGCTAATATAGCGACCTCCAGAGGTTTCGCAGCTGTGGCCGGCCCTATCGACTGTATCACACACGTGATTACATCCGATGGGAGCGAGATGCGGCCGATAGAAAGTCGCCCGTCGGGAGGAACTCCCGCCGAGACTCGCGAGGCTCGCGAACGTTTTTCGATCACCGACCAATGCGACTTCCGCCGACAGGGTGGAAGCGATTATAGCACAGGATGTCCAGTGTCCAATAATGTGCACAATACACACATACACACTGTGGCCCATCGCTTGCTGCAAACGCGACGGTTGCGATGGAGCGGTACGGGAAATCGAGCAAAGAAAGCCATCGACGGTAATTTATGAGGTGCGCGCTTTCGAAAAGTTTCCTCCGTATGTTCGTTCGTTTCGGCCACGGTCCGGGAGCGGGTCGTGGTGGACCCGGCGTGGAGATAAATATGATGCTTTTCTGCAATGTGCCGCCCCCTTTCGCAAGCGCCCGCGTGACACCGGTGGCATTTTGGCAAATTGAAAGGAAAATCAATTCCACCCACCGGACCGGGTGCGGGTTGTTTTTTTTTTTTCCGCGCAACAAGCACAACCCCGTTAGGGGGCGTTCTTGCGAAGCGAAGATTGGAATTGTTTCCCTTTGTGCGTCATGGTTTGCGTTCCTATGCTCGCTGCGCGGCCCGCGTGGTATTAAAAGAAAAGGAAAGTGGCGATGAGAAGCGCACTGCAAAAGGTTAGTACAAGCACCACGAGCCTCATGGGTTTCGGTGTACTTTCGCGATAGGGTGTTGGTGCTGAGTGGCATCCACTATTTTTAGAGCCTGCGCGCGATTGTCCTGGGCACTGTGGCTTATAATTAAGAAATCAGTGAGGGCAACGCCGGCGGACGCGGGTGCAAAAAGAAAACCGACGAGTCACCGCGCAATTTTTCGACAGATATGCTTCAGGTGGTAATTATTGGGAGTTGGAAGCACACACTCAGACACACACACACCCGGAGGAGCGTTCTCGTCTGGCAACTTTCGCCCGGGCGCTGTTTTCGCGAACGCGAGAGAAATTGTGGACGTTAAGGAGGAGTTTATCCCGGGGTGGCACAAAAGACCTCCGGGAGGAAGTCTTGACATACGAGTCTTGAGAGTTGTTTTGCTTGCTGTGGTGGCTTTTTTTTTGTTAAAGACAGCTTTCAATTTTTGATGATCAGTAGACGTACGCATGATATGGCTGATTATGCTCGTTCGCTTACGTTAACTTCCTGCGTACGTCGGTAAGATGAATAAACCTTTCCGAATTACGGGCTTGAAAGTGATCTCTGGCAGGAGGATGTTGAGGAGAAAAAGAGCTAAAGAAGAAACGTTTCACCAACGATCCAACCCAAATGTGCTACTGAAATAACTTCAAACCGTACCAATTGGTACGTATCAAGTGCGAAATGCGCACGAAAATTTGCTACTTGATCAACTGTGGTAGTTAATGCGTGCCACAGTTGATCCAGATCGTTTCGAGTGTTGTTGAACTCGTTATGATGCCCAACATAATACCGGCGATGAGTGGTCGGTCTCTTCAACACACACACATGCAACGTAGTTTTCAGTAGTTCTGTCGACTCCGATCCGAACAGAAAAAGGCAGAAGCTGAGGATGTTTTTCGCGATGGCGGCGCGCCCGTCGAGTGCTCATTAAAGGTACCGCAACTCCGTCGAGAGCCGCGCTTTTTGGGATTTGGCCCATCACACGTGAAATGCGTGACGAAATGCTGAGCCGCGAACCTGAACCGCGCATTGTATGTAATTGTTTTGTAAACGCGTTTGTGCGTGTGTGTGCGGAGGTTGTTTTAATGAGATTTTTTACACACGAGAGAGCTTTATCGCGCCCGGCAAAAGAGGTCGAAAATGACATAACGTGTACTTCATCATCACGTGTGTGTGTGGGACATGGGAAAATGCGTGTTTTTACGTGCAGTTTACGCTCTTCAAAGTGTCATTGACGTTCCCGGGGCCGGGTGTTACATTGCGCCACATTACCGGCACGATTTCCATTCTTTCCATTCTTTCCCGGCCAGTGAAACAAAGCTCGTCGAAGGAGCTTTTGGAGGTGGAGGAGGCATCGATTAAATTAACTCATTCGGTTGTTTTTTATCTGCATACAATGGTGCGTGCAACATATCACTTTCCAAACTACAGGTTCGCCTGGGATTAATCGCGTTATTTTGGGGTCGCCTTTGGGTGAACCGATTTGAATAGAATGGCGCGCTGCAGAGAGACAGTGCGGAAGAGGAACCGATTACTTAACATGGTGTGATTGTGTTTGCACTGCAGAAAAAGACACACGGCTGTTTTGTTACTGTTAGACGGCATCGGAAGGCAAAGGATGATAATTATCGCATTAGTAAACATGTAATATAACGGATGCGTGTGTTTCTCTATCTCATGTGTATGTGTGTGTGTGTGTGGCTGCGTGATTTGTGCCCTTTAATGTCTCAATCAGTGTTCCCGTCTTTCTCCCCGTACGTGCGTTTCGTAATTGATCACATTAACCACGCCAATCACACAGGAGAGAAGGTGGAAAGACAATCGGCACCGATTTATGCACTGACTGCGGCACTCACATAATAAGATGATTTCTCGGGGCGTGTAATGACGATGAATCAGTGGGGAAGGATGTGAAATAAGCGAAATAAAGTAAATATTGCCCTCGGGGAGTTGGTGCCAGCGTTGGAAGCGGATAAAAACAACGCAATGTTTTGATTGAAGTCTTTTTGCAAACGATTACGACGAAACATTGATCATAATGCGCAAGAAAATGGTGGTCTGTGGATAAGAGCTGGTTTTGTATTAACGTTTAATACATGAACAATATGAAGATTCATAATGATTTTTATTGCAATATTTTGTATAAATAATAAAATATCCATTTTAAAATTAACTACTTGAAGGAAAAAAAACCACACTGCCGGAAACTAAACTTATGTCCATAATTTATCGACAACTTTCTCAGTGTGGGGTACATCTCATGCGTCCCAGCGGTATGAAGAGTTTTGTCTGTGTTTACCTTTTTGATGGATAAATAAATTGATCGTTTCAGCACCGTGAGGCACTTTTCACTTTCACGCTTTATCGTTCCATTTCGTTGTTTCGTTTTGTTGTGCAAATAATAACGACAACTGCTTGTACGATTTTTCCACCATTTGCGTCGTATTATATACGCTTTCTTACTGCCGTTGCTGTTCGCCTATATTACAATAAAAGTATCACTTTCGTTTTCGCGTTAAGAGTCGTCCCACAGTCCTTCATGTTCGCAACAATGTACACTTATCGCGATAAATAAAACTTCACGCTTCAGGCCATCCATCCGGCGTTCGTTTAGGAATTCCAACATGGCACAGACATCCTAGCACAAGCAGAAAACGGGAAACCAAAAATCCGCTTTATCCGCACAAATCGCTGCGAGATGATTATTGTGTTCGATCGCGATAGTGATAACTTTCACGCAGAAAAAAAAAACGCGGTGAAAAAACTGCATAAAAATAGCACCCCAGACATCGCAGGAAATAATTCGGCCTTCGGGCGCTAGAAAACGGCGACCGAGAGAGACCCGGCCGTGCTAGTGATGTCTAGACTCCGGCCCGGTTGTTTATCTAATGGCAGAAGGCGATCAAAGTCTATCCGCGTCGGCGCTGTGGATGTTGTAATCTATTATTCATTTTCTACCGTAAAGGAAAGGGCAAGTAATGTTCCGGTTGGTTCAAGTTTTGGAGTTCGAGGCTTCTAGACCGGTGTTGTGAATCCCGATTTGCGTTATGCTAATCTTTTGTCCATGTCCGCGAGAAGGGGCATTGCTAAGTGGGGTCTAATTGATGAGGGCGGTCATCGGATGACATCCGGTGATAATTATCGCGACGGCTATGCCGATGACAATCGTCCCCTAATAGTAGCTTTAGCGAGCGATTTGTAAATTTTGGATATTTTTAATGCGTCTAATGGATGGTAACCTTCGTTGGGGAATATCAATTTAGAGTCAGAAAGATGATGGAGATTATGAATAAAAAGCGGTAGATAAACGCCTACCAGGTGATACAAAGGGGCTAATAAACGTCGGAATGGTTTGCCTGCCTACCCATGGAAGAAATGGAAAAATCGCAAACTTTTACTATCATCCCGAAAAATTGCAGTATCGGCATAACCGTTTTACTATTCACTTTAGATTAATTGCTAAATTCACACCTTCTCGGAATCGTTTTTCATCTTTACAGTAGATGAAAGAAACCGATTATGATGATGGACGGCAGCAGTGAAATGAAAATGAAATTATCTTCCCTTCAACGGAAAGGCTTTGTAAATGGGTAAATAAAGTCCCAATTTTGTGTCGCTCATGAAAATTCAACGAAGGTTGGTGATAATGAGCGGAGGGCCATAAACCGTCACTTTCCCGCCCGGTGGTTTGCTCTCGTTTGGAAAAAAATATTCACAGTTCGGGAGAAAGGTTAAAAGTTTTTTTTTTTATTTTGTTATGAAACAGCAACCGTTTCGCTGATTAAGGAATACAGTTTTTTATTGGAAAAAGTATCACCTGCCGTAGCAGGAAAACTTTCGTTTTTTTTATTATTGTTAACCGCTACACTATTCTACTTTCGGTGAAGGTGTTGCACAGATGCATCGCATGCTCCTTATGGAAAAAAGCTCCCGTCGTTTTTATCTTTCGCTGCTAACGTTTGAATAATTATGTACATCTTTGTTTTCTAATCGCGCCTCCTCGCTCAGCGGAAAGAAGATGGATTTGTGTGTAGATTGAGAAATTACACGAATCATTAGTATGTATCTTAGTTGCTTAATTGCCCCGGGCGCAGGGGGAGTTCCAATGGAAATGCCGCGAAAGGTGGAAAGATGAATGGGGAGTGCCACCTGGGCGTGGGGTGCAGTAAAAGGTTTGATAAAAAATGTGCTGACGCGCGCACGCGATTCGGGGTATCCAGTTCCCTGCTGCAGGTGACCCAGTGCGATGGGAAACAAATGTGGGATACAGATTCGTTTTCGACCCACCCGAAAATTCTTGTTTGAAGAATACATTAATAAGCGCAACCGGATGGGAGGGTATCAGCTAGTCGCTACAGGCGTGTGCCTTAATGAGACGAACAGGCGGAAAGTATTCATACCAAATCAGCGTGAAATCGATCGATGGATAGATAGGGCTGCTAGCTGTGCTCGTGGTGTTCCGCGTGTGGAATGTTGTTGTGTATCGTGTCTAGATTTTATCGATCCGCTTCTCTTCCTTATCATCTCAGATCAGGTGTTTGCGTGAAGCATATGATGGCCAACCTCCACAGGGAGGTGGTCCAGTTCAGCGATTGATTGGACGGGAAAAGAAGAAAAACAGGCTGAAAAAACAAAATTCGTGCTTAATTCTGTGCGTTCCACTTTTTGGCGAAATAGTAATGAAGAGTTATGCGTTTTCCTGGTCGTGGTCGGCTGTGGATGTGGCTGTATATGCGGCCGAAACGTTCGCGGGAATGATAAATGATGCTCGTAGAAATTACCGTTACCAACGTGTGCGACCCTTGACCTCCGGCTGTCTCTCTGGTTTTCGGTGCTCGTGTTCGTGTCGGCAGATTTCAAACACAATCGAATCTGATCAAAGCCGTCCGATAGAAACTAATGATAATGCTGCCCCGCGCGCATCTCGCTTCTCCTAGTACTAAAAGGTGCCTCATTAATCACACGTGCCGGGGTTGTTGGCGGAAGTCGCCCCCAGGAGAGGCAAAAATGCACTGGGCGAAATTTTCTCAACAATGAGCGTCGACGAAATGGGGGGCCTCACGCGAGCACAGTGGGAAGATCCACTCGAGTAGAGAGGAAAGAAGTCGTCTTCGTCTGGCGAAAGTGGAGCTGATTGTTTCTGGAGGCAGAAACGGATAGAGAAGATCATCCAGTAAGTAAGAGCTAAGCTGGATAGGATTTTGGAAAGCAATATCTGGAAATGTTTGTTCAGCAAGAAAAGTTTCGATTTGAAACAAGATTTGAACCTAGGCTCTCTGCATACTGTATTGTGTTCAGCAGCGTTTACCGATTATTCCAAGTGACATGTCCAACGGGTTGCGCACTCAAACTTAACCTCATTCTAAAGCTCTAAAATCTACACGCTTTATTCGGGAACATAGAATACGAAAGTCTGGTACATTCAATGTAATATCAAATCGTCACTGTCATATCCAATATGCAATCGTCACAAATAATTTGATGTGCATTGTGACCAGTCACTGCAGCTAGCTTTCATGCCATTTTGAATGGGGGTTTATTCTTGTTTCTGCCATTGCTTCGTCGTCCCCGTCGGTTGAATGAAACTTACATGACGGCGAAGTTAGCTAATGGCTAATTTGACGTGTAATGGAAAATCATCATGACGATGACGATGCACGGAATAGTAGAAGCGTTGCAATAGCTTGCGCTTGGCAAAAAATGAGCAAAAGGGGAGAATATAGGGATTAGATTTATTGCAGCGGCACATGCAAATATGACACATGGCGGGCGCACAAAACGCGACGCGTGCGAGGCACTGCTGCTGCTGCTGCTGCTGCTGTTGAAATTGTTATCATACGTTGTGGAGTTAGCCCGTGAATGGGACCTAGTGAATGGGAACGGAGTTTTAGGGTTGGAGAATCGTACCGGAGCGTAAATTGGAATTTTTCCTCACTTTGCAAAATGTGCAACCGACGGGAGGCGGAGTTGCAGCCGCAGCAGGGGCAAATGGCGCATACACATGCCCGTCATATCGTGTGCACACACCTGTTAGCCTACCGTGCCGTGCTTGCATCGCGACGACTGCCGCCTCTGGGCTTTTCACTTTCGATTTTTCGTGTGCAGGCATTCGTTTTCTTGTGTTGTTCTCCTATTTGCACGGGTGCCCAATGCCGTTTTCAGTCGGTGCGGCGTTCGTCGATCGCGGCGGCGTCGGGGGTTGATGTCAAGGGGTCGTAGTTGCGAACAAAACCGAGCCCACTCCGCCCGCAACAGCGCCACTATCGTAGTAGGGCATGGCCATCATCCTTTGCGCGACGTTTGCGTCTACTGGCGGCAGTGATAGAGTTATATTAGTAGCATTCGCAGCCGTGCGGCAATTGGGAAAGTAATTTTCAGTTCCAGTCGCGAGTCGCCGCCGTTCGTGCCCGGTGCGAATTTCGCCTCCACCCCGGCTGCCGTGACCTTTTTTTTGCTGCTGCCGCTTCTTTCGCGATGCGATAACAACATACACACGCGCAAGGCGTAGCTCGGGCATTTGCGATTAGTTTTTAGCGATATAAACTTGTTACGGCTAAGCATTCGCGCGCGCACGCGCGTCGCATGCGGATCAAAAGGGAAACGCGAAAAACTTGTCCAGCCCCCCCAGCAGTGAAGGCGGAATCTTGCCTGTCTGTCGTTTGATCGTTTGATGTGTCAGGTGTGCTTTTTTGTTGTAGTTGTTTTATGTCGTTTCAGAAATGATGTCTCAGCCGTAGCTCATGGTTTAGAAAATAAAACTGCAATTAACGCAGAACCGGATGCGTTTAAGCTTAACATCGACGGTTAATTACTTTTAATGTGGTCACATGATCCAATAAAAACGTCATAACTTGCATATTGCTTCGATTGGCTGTGACAGACTGAGGGGAAGTAAAAGCTTGAGCGAAAGTCATTCCAAACTATTCAATGAACGCCTCTTTTTATTACCTGTTTATTGATCTAATGCGAAAGTTTATGCTGACATGCGATTTTTTATTGCTGGATAATACGACAAACAGCAGTTTATTTACTGTATTTTTGAGTGCAACATTTCAATGTTTTTTTTCTTCTTTTTTATTTCAGGTGAGTGTGAGGACGGGACGGACTGTACCTTTTCTGGATCATTCATAATTGCTGTAAAACGGTGATATTTTTTTGTGTACAACGTAAAATACATCCCGATAGGAGCCCCCTATCATTATCCAGGAATATTATGCTCGACTATGTGGCAAAGAAGTCCATTGCAACTGCAATTGAAATGTTCGAAGTATTTTAACGCTACATAAACCCCTCGTCATAGCTGTGTGCGAGAGGAGCGAATGGTCAAATAGACCAGCACGCTATTATTACTGTTCGTAGAGACGGTAATTATCCGGTCCCGCATGTACGTTTTTTCACGGTGGCGGTTCTCCACCACCGAGCGGAACAAAAGACTGAAAGCGACGAACCCCCACTACACCCCGGACAAAGTGAACGAAACGGAAACGAGCTTCAAACCCCGCAACACCGCACGTGGAGGGAGTATTTTGATTTATTTTGATAAGCCAAATGATGGACCATGATGACAGGTTACACATGTTTCGGCATTGGTCTGTCCCTCGCCAGGTGTAACCGATGCGCCGGTGTCACTCACTCCAAGCATCAATTGGCGTCGCTGAGCGTTTCATGAAGGCTGTTTTTGTTTCTGGAAAACGAAGTAGAAAAATCTTTCGAAACCCGTTATTTCCTTCACAACAGCGCCCAGCTCGACTTGTCACAACGGGCCTTAACAAATGAAAAGGTCATGAATATTAGAACGAATCGTTTATGATGCGCCCACGTTCTCACAGGGTGGAAGGCTTCTTTCCTTGGAAATACATAGAACCCAGTCACACGACAGCATGTGCTCGACCGATAATAAACCCCCATAAAGCCATGATTGGCTATGGAAGGGCCCGCGACAAAAGCTGCCAGCTTCATGTAAGAAAAAGAATCGTGTGGGCGAAGAATGGGAAGTCCCCATTTCGGAGTGTCGAGGATGGGTTTATCGACCTTCCCATTCAATTCGATTTCTACTTTGAGGCGTTTCTTTCCGAGAATATTGTTTCACCAAGCACGGGGAAACTTTATTTGCTGCTTTATGAAGCTGTGATGTATGCAGGGGAACCCGCTCGGAGTAAGGATCACCCGCGTTGAGCAGAAGGATCACTTCATCATCGTCTTTATGAACACCTTTACCGAATTGTTCTACCTCCACACAACGTATCGTGTCGATGCATCGTTTTCTTGCCTGCGCGAGCGATTTGTCAGCGGAGATAAAGGGCGCTTCGCTCAATAAATAATGCCGATAAATGTCTCGTGGGGAGTTGCACTTTGAAAGCGCGATCATGATTCGACTCCGTGATCGTTCTAAGGTGAGAAAAGAGAAAACTATATGCAGTATTAGGTAAAAGAAAACAACACCAAACAAATCTCGACATCTCGGAATGGATTAATTAAGGGAAACTATAGCATTCTTTGAAATTCTTACCTCGAATCGATCGCTTGCCCACATTTTATATGGAATGGCTTCGTGGTCGTGTTCGACAGTTTGAGAATGAAATCGTCAATTGGGGACAACGTCACCGGCGACGGTAATAAAGATTTAAGTGCAATGATTTCGATCACGACCCCACCGAACGGGGATTCGTTTTTGCACGTTCGGAAAAGCCTGCTCATTCATTGTCACCTCCAGCTCTCTGGTGGTGGATTACATCAAACCGGCGATTCAGTGTGTCGTGACCGTCGTGTTATTTATAATCCATCCTGTGTCGACTCGACTCGGGTCGGAACGGAAGAGCGAGATGTTGGGAAAACGATGTTGCCATTCCTTTTGACGTGTGTCTCCGGAACATCGTGTTTTTTAACGTTGCTGCTGTTGCTGTTTTCGTATCCCTGCGCAGTCGTGTTTTATTTGTTTGACATCACGACACACGCACGTTCGTTCCGGGATGGTGCGATCCGGAATGAACGCTATTCAATCTGCGGTAGATCAGATCGTTTTGTGAGAATAATGTTTCTATTTATAAAGGTAGTCAACGAACCTGTGAGATAATCGTTAGGTTGGCAGGAAAGTTTCCATTGGTGCGATCAAACGAATGTTGTTTATTATGAGCTTCAAGATCTTTTCGGGATATCGATATACATTTCAAAATGTTGTCCTATGATGTTGACTTTCTCGTGTTATTTTTCGATGTAACCCAATATAAGCCTCTGCTGGCCTTTAATTTTAAACGTTGATTCTTTTATATCAACCCAACAAAATAGCCCTAACACACAATAGCACAATGGGATAAAGGCTGACACACTTCTAAAGCAATAAATTCAATCCGCAATCGCTTCCGGCTGTGACTTTGTTCGACTGCAACACACAAAACCGAGCCTCCGCTCATCATCCATAGCGCAATAAAACAGTCATGACAGCACTACTACTACTACTGGCTGCAGTTGCTGCAATCCATAATCACATGCATGCCGCACCGGGCTCCCTCGAGTCCCTGTAATTAATTAATCCGTTAAATCTAACACCAATTATGCAAATCAGCTAAATCTCCAGCCCCGTACGGCGCACTAACGGCCATCGGGATGGCGGGAAAACGAGGTGTAATTGACTCACCTATCATTCCACACACACACACATACAATGCGTCCCAGGCCGGTTGGCGAGAGCAATCGTAAGAGCAATGTGCGAAGAAAATTGTAATTGGTTGGGGCGGTATTTGCAGATCGTTGCAAAAATTTATTCCCATATTGCGGGCGCGCGCGAGCTCGCCCGCAGATCTGTCGGATACGTTTAATGATAGTGCTTCGTTAAATACTGGCACCCATCGAAGCGGGCTGAGACGGGTGGCCCGGTTTGCCTATGTGCGAAATTTAATTAACGGAAAATGGATTTATATCTCCGGCGTGTCTTGGTATCTTGGGTTGCTGGATGTCGAGAAGCAGCTGGCGGGAGCCTCCGCTCTGAAGAACGATCGAGTCAGCTAGGCTGCGGTGGATTGTAGGTTGAACGTTTACGAATAGTATTTGCGGCAAAGAATATGCTGCGAATGGAGAAAAAAAAACACCCCACCGAGCAACCACTTCAACATCCGTAACAACATCGCGTGATATGAGGTAAAAGGCCCTCGGTACGAGGCTGTAAACCAAAACGCATTATGCGGTGTCGAATGGGAGCATGATGTCGGAAAATTTAGAGCTTCCCGCCTCCCGCGCCGGTACGGTTCTGTGTGCGCCTCGTTCCCTGTCGAACGGTTGTTGTTTTTTCCTCCCCAAACACTCCACAGCCCCCTGTGCATTCGTTTTCCTGCCGGAAGTGTTTGGCTGGCGGGCTTGTGGACCGTTAGACCCGTTTGCAATGACTCCCAGCCCAATAGGGGCGATCCAATCGCGCAAAGCGGAGCGATTTTTACGGTAGATTTGTGGTGTGGGGCCCGATTTAATGCGATTAAAGTAAAGCTCAGTTCAAGCGAAATGCGCTTCTTGCGTGAACGAGCAATCCGCAGCAGGAGGAGGGCCCATTGAAGTTTCGCTTCAATTGGGAGTGATTTAGAGCCGTTTTTTCGTGTAGCATAAAAGATAACTAATGAATCAGCGGGGTCGACAATAACGAAAGAAAGGGCGATTGCGATCATCGCTAAGTGCTACTGTTTTTTTATGTGTATAGTGTGCAACTCCGCGATTGGTTCGCGTGTATCGTGATATGGTGAAATAATCACCTTTTTTATAGATCACCTCGGGTGGCGCTAGATTTATCCTCAATGAGGCACGATCATGCGCTCACTTACACACACCCCCCTGAAGGAGAACGATCGTCAACATGGAAAGGGTAACCATGTTTAGTTGTAACAAACTTGCGCGAAACACGCTAAGGCACGGTGGGATAAAAGTGGTCGTATAATTAACATTTTTATTACCATTTTGAAAAGACTAAATTAGTTTAAAAATAATCTAAAATCTGTATGCTTTATGCTTCATTTACCAAAGCTCAAGTTATAGTATAAACTATTATAAACTTTATTTTGTATGCTATTCCACTATGAACCTCACAAAAATAGATCGCTCGATTTCTAACTTGGTACTCCCGCGAAAGGGTAGGAGATATAATCGTTGACTTAGTTTTTTTTTCACTAGACACCAGATCAGACACGATCGTGCCAGTTCCAGCTCACTGACTCGATGGGGTTTGATCAACATCTGGCCAACTCGATCGGGTTATACCCTAAGGAAGAAACAGGAAGAAAAAAAAACAGAGAAAAGGAAGGATAATTACGACGATAATGTTAGAATCGTGTAATCCAACACGTTTCAGGGACGGTTGAGCACGCGCGCGCACACTCGTTGCGGGTGTTCCTGTGAGCAGAAGTGTCAGTTTTAGTTCGTTTTATGCAATTTTATGTTCTTTCCCTCCCGGGGTCGTCGAGGTGTCGTGCCGGAGCGGAACTGGTGCTTCTTGTGGTGGTGTTGGTGGTGTATAAATCATAACATGTAGCCAGGTATTCACCGCACCGAGGAAAGGCGGGTGAGGTGATATTGTTTGCCTTTTGGAAAGCCACCTGAGCATTGAAGGAGCGAGTGAAAAAACCGAAAACCAGGCAGATCACATAACGATGTCTTAAATTATGATACACATAGCAGGCGCAGCGCACGAGAAGCGGGAGGAGATAGCGATCATGATTTAGAAGCGAGATCGTTGTCTCGGGATCGCCGCGCAAACGTCTGGGAGAAAGTCCAGAAGGGACCACGCGGGCCACTCACGGGCGTGCTCGGGCGCACCATTATCACCCAGCGCCGAGGGAGGGGACTTTTCCCTAATTTTCTCTCACTCGATCCGATCCGAGTTCGATCGGCGGTGGGGTCGCAATCGATTGTCGATTGTCTATGCTTCCCTGTAAATTAAGCCACAAAACCGACAATTGTTCACGATGCATATTTTCCCTTTCGTTCACGAAAGGAAGAGGCTCAAAGAAAAGCCGGGCGGAAAACTTTCCCCCCGAGGTGGGGTGGACCCAAAATAGCGGCCCTGCGCCGACGCGACGAAGACAAATTGCTGTTGGTAAATGAATTCGATTTAATTTCTATTTGCTCTCGTTACGTTACGGCGCTCCGCTAAAGGGCCTATTAGAGGTAGCGGAGAAGCGGCGGAAATCATGTTATTGATGTAGTTTTGCTTCGCTTTATTTGATCAGTGTTATTTATAGCCGCTCTCCGCCGTCCCGTCTGTGCGTTTCCTGTACTTACCTTTCGTTCGATCTTATTTAAACGATCACTTTCGGTAGTTTGCATGCCGAGTGTGGTGGGAGAATAGTGTATGCAGCAGGTCCTTTCGATGCCTGTTATAGAAGCTGCTGGTATGGAGGTATTACTGCTTCCATTTATGGAGTAGAGCAGCTACGATAATGGATCAATGTGGCAGACTGAATTTATTGCCCTTTGATGGAGGTTGTTTAAGGAAGCAATCGATTCGATCAATTTTCTATCCTTGAGTTAAGATCGCTTTCCTTTTTTTTTTCTTAGTGATGAAATTATAGGCTTTTAAATATTTATCGATATTTCCTGAAGTAGACGATATTTTACAGTAGAATTCTGATTCGAAAACACCTTGAAAAGAGGCCTAAACTTACAATTTTCTCATTAGACTCCCAGCTCGATCTTGTTAGATTGTAATTTAATGCGATCATATTAAGTATGATCCATTTATTTTTCTATCACTCCTATAATTGATCGGAAATTCGATCTGGTTCTCCAATATTTACACACACTTCCTTATTTCGCAGCTATGCAAAGTGAAATCGCTGATTGGTATCGTTTCATGTGTGTCATTTCCCGACCTCTTTCACTGTGTGGAGGCGATCGATTTCAACAAATAGATACAGATATTGTAATGCTAATCGGTAGCAGTGTTGAGGCGTTCCTCGGAAATCTTTTATCCGTTCAAATGCATCGACTGGCGGCAACTTTATACTGAACGCGATAAGAGAGCGAGAGCGCGAACGCGATCCCAAAAAGGGCAAAGATCTTGGACAGACTGACAGGTCTGTTTCGCGAAGAAAGATCGCATCGCAGCTCCCGCGCTTCGTTGCACCACAGGATTAGATTAACGAGCCAACTTACCATAGCACACTCAATCGAGCGAATCACGGATCGCGCGCACATACACACACACGGTTCAAGTTCCGTGATCTTTATCATCCACGAAATGCAGCTGGGGACTGTCGACGAGCACAATAAAATTGTTGATGGCGAGGAGTGCGTGTTTTTTATGACGCGACGTGTCCCTTTTGCCTCTCGTGTTTACGAGTGTTAATGGTCCGCGTTGGGTCTTTCCTAGCGGGGTGGGTACCCGTCGAATCGTGACGAGGAGGGCCTTTGATCGATCGTTAGGAGGTGAAATAATCTCGTAACGTTTAGTGCACCGCAAGTTGCTCATGAGTGTGAAAGAGAGGGAGCCGTGCGCGACTGCAACGGCTCAGTGGCTTGGCGTTAATGGCGTCTGAAATTGATGAACAAATTTTCCACTGGAGCTTTGTCCACCGTGGATGGTGTCTTTAAGATCCGATTATGGTTTATAGGCATCACTAAAAATCAGGCAGACCTGAAAAGGGCCCGCTGGTGAGATCGCGAGAATCGATTACGATCGACGACGACGGCGATCGCGTCGGGATGGCGTACAAATCGTTTGACATTAGTTCGTTAGATCTTGATGTATTAAGTATCATTTATTGGGGGGTTTTAGTATGGATTAGACGTGTCCATTTTGTCCTGCGCCAGTCTCCCGCTGTCTGGATCGTTCCATGCGGTCCACCGTTTGACTCGTGCCTAGTTTCAGACTAAAGGCTGCAGTTCCCTCCGCATGGCACTGTTCCGTTGTTACGTAACGTGCTCCGAAATGATTCGGTTTTGTTGACCGGACTCAAAATTAATTGTACACTGTAATAAACGAATATCACTGCAGGAAAGAGAATTACCTAACGATACTTCGGAGGGCTGTGTGTTTAATACGTCTTACGCCGGTGGTGGTCTCTCCGCACAGGCGCCCCGTTCGGTACGAATCGTTTTCCGGGCTCGTTAGAAGGTGCGACGAAAATTCCGTTTCTTGTAATTCCTCTCTGTTTGATACGTTTGTTCCACAAGCTAACCGCAAATACCGCGCTCCAATCTCTGACCTGAAATGTTTGCACCATTGCTTTACGTCCTCAGGTTTCCTGTGTGTGTGGGGTGGTGTTATGCTCGTGTTTCTTCAGCTCCCTCTTGGACATGGACTTCGGTTGTCCTGTTGTGTTCTCAAGCCGTAACTAAACCCGCGCGCTGTACTGCCTGATACCGTTTTTTTTGTGGTGAAATAGTGTGGCAAAATTCGATTATTCAGTTGAGTAACGAGACAACGCCTCCGGATGATGGGTGTGGTGTGTGTGTGTGTGCGCTTGTGAGGCCTTTATTCGTCAGGAAGAGAATGCCAGGAAGAAGTGGTTGACACGAGCACTACTCAGCCCCGCACTGCTATGTCCGAATCGAAATTGACACTTAATGGGCTTCAGCGGCGTGAGCGTGATACGCATTGTGGAGCAAAACTTGGTGACGGAATACGTGGAATTGACATACGAAAAAAGAAATGAAGAGAATTGAGGAAACGTCAAACGGTAGCGCTGCATGTCAAGCATTTTGGATCAATTAACCGTGACACACTCAATTGCCAGCTCTTTCTCGATGACGGTGCTCGGTCCAGATACACCACCCATAACAGCTCGGCGTTAAACGATTTTTGAAACGGAGATCGCACCATCTTTTTGTGCTCGGAAAATCACTTTCGCTTTGTGGTGGTGGCGCTTGCGGTTACGGAATGTGTGAGTTTCGGGTTGCCTGCTGGGACGCTGGAAGCATCCTCGTCCAGCGATGAACCATGTGGAGTTCAAGAGTTCAAGATTCCAGGCATATCTGGATGCACTTGTAGCGCGAGGCGTGTGGCGTTCGCCTTCCACGGTACTGCATCTTGAGCTTTTTAGAAGCGCAGTGTCGCTTGGCATTCACTTTCTCATGCATAAACGTATAGATGATGTTCATTGTTAGCGTTATTGCTTGAGCACGAACTCTGGGGAGTTGTGTGTGTGGAGTCCCCAGCGAGATACGATCAGTGAAACGGGAAGCGCTTCCCAGAAGCTTCCTTACGGTGGTTCCCAGCGAGACAGCGAGCCACTCAGGAGGCACTGGAGCCTGGCGTAGCGAATTGAGTCGTTCCATAAATCAATTTGAATGCCCAGTTCGTGCGCTGTCCAACCTTCCCGGTGAGCGGCGAATCTCCAGCTCCTACCGGAATTAACGCCACAACAAATTGTGTTCCATGCGCGATAGGAGCAGCCCAGCGAGAGAGTGTGCCGATCACAAATAGCTAAATAAACCATTTCTTAAGGGGACCGCTGAGCAGCTGAGCAGACCGGAGGAGAAGCAGGATGATGTTGTGTTTCGTCGTGTACGAAATCAAGAAACAAGACAGCTGACGATGTTGTACGTCTTGCGAAACTAGGAACTCATCGGTCTTAGTCCCAAGCTCCACAGGGAACAAGGCTCCTGTTCCAATTGTTGAAATCGCACAACATTAAAATCGTGATCGATGGTAGCTGAGGGTAGCAAGTTACGTGCTTGCTTAGTTAGTCGTTCCATCCTTCCTGTCATGTTTCGCATTCACCGCTCGTTCGATGCACAGCTCTCAGCCGATCGTGAATGATGTATTTTTCATCGAAATCCAAATTGACAGTTCCTTGTTGGAGTGACCTTCGAGGTTGGCGCCCAAGTTGGGTGCTTCCTCAAGCAGAAATAGCCGAAAAATGATGTTTTTCTTGTTTTGGCAAGCGCGGCGTTCCGTTACGTGAGCGTGGCGGTGTTTGATGATGTTGCCTCGGTTAGCTGGCAACAGGGTTGTCATTTCTAACAATGGTTTGTTTGACGTTGCCAGGGAACACAACCGGAGTGACCCATATTGCGGCACTCGAACTCCGTTCAATGTCCCAATGCGGTGCGGACAATGTTCTCTGGAGCTTTGGAACGATGTGAACTCCAGACATAACTGACATCATTGACACAGTTTCCGTTTGTTTGCGCTTTTGTTTACCTGCGGGTGCTTTGGGAACAGTTGCGGCTCGCGTTGACTGTCTCGTCTTGCAAACAACTACTCTTTGATGGTAAGACAATCCCGGAACCGGCAAATGGCATGTTTGCTTCTGATCGATTTATAACAGGCTCCCCGGTTCCGGAGCGAAATGTCAAGCAGTCATCGGACGTTGTTGGTATGCGCATAGAAATGGACGAAATATGTTAAACTCGCAGTGCACACACTCATGAAGTTCGATTCAATGTGGGCTTGTTCTTCCCGTTTCGCAAGCGCTTGTCTTTGATTTTTCCCATTTTTAGGTTGTAAGGGGAGACCCATGCGCGACCTTATTCCTGTACAGAGGCCATCAGACCCGGCGATGGTGATATGCAAAGCAAGTGCTGGCATGGCAAGACATACACAGAATCGAAATAGACAACCGTGTTCCAAGCCAACAGGTTGCGCGAGTCAAGAGGGCGTGGAATTTATGGATTAAATGCTAGCTTGGACCAAGAGATAGACAGGGTTAAGGTAGTGGGTTTGTTCGTCCGAGTATCCATGGGTGTGGTCGAATTTATGTTATAGCCCCATTTGGAAAGAGCAGCGCGAATTTATTCTTCCTCGGAGCACATTTGTTACACTGCAAATCACATCGCACTACTACGTTTCTTCGCATCGCAGCTTGTTTTACAATGGTAAGCCTCAACATGACCGCAAAGGTTATGGCTAAAAATGGGTAGGAGAAAGTGATTGAAAACGGCACTGATACGAGCTCATGTGGTCCACAAAGTGAACTGATTGGACTGAAAAAGCCACCACTTAGAAGTCTTCTCCAATTACCGCATATCCACCGCATAGAGCCCCAACGTCAAAAACATGTGCCAAGTGTAAGTCGAATGATTTCTGACAACTTCCTGGTCCGCGGGTGGGTCCCTTGCGGTTGACTCCGAAGTCCTCATGAGCGGGCTCTCGGGTGCCGCTATGGATTGTAGAGCTCGCCCTAAATGTGGATTATCCCGCCGATCGCGAACGCCAAGTTGAACCGCGAGACTCCACTTAACTCCGCATTGTCCGTGGCTGGCAGAATTGCAGCCTCACGCGAGAAGCGCTTTGATTGCGTGGCGGAAGAAAGTTGCGGTAGGCAGTCTTTCGCCGTATGCGGTATGTCATTTGTGTGTTTCTTCGGGTAAACCGTTTCAGGGAGGTGACTGTCATAATTTCCCCGTAGACCGCCTTCTGGACTTCCGTCATGTGTGGAGTAGGATTTATGGCCGCCTGATACTTTCTAGCTGAGTAGTTCTGCTTCAGATCAGTGTTGTCTGTTCCCGATGGGCAATGTTTAGGAGATTGTCTTTTCCAAACATGACACTGTCGCTGGCAATAGGACCAGATATTTCGTATTGATAAGCTTGTGGTTTCAATATGTGCTTCCAAAGTAGCTTGTTATTCGGTACAATAATTGTTTCAACTAGATCATCCTCCGAAAATCTGCTCCCGATTAGACACAATGGACAGAACTCTCCGTACGCAGATGATTTATGTTTCATGTTGCCCTTTTATGTACGGAAAAATGGGTCCGATTTTCCAGATGTTGTGTCCACTCCGAAGTCTGCAGAATGGATGTACCTGCGTTATACGTTAATATACCAGGCCAATGTATCGTTTAGTTTCGGTTGCGTGAGTCGATTGGTTCGAAACGCGAGACTGCGCGAGACTGCGCCGGTAGGAAATGGAAACCCTTTTTCGTACCTCGCTGTTGATTTATCTTCCCTTAATAAGTCTGTACGATGCATAGGGCCCTACCACCGAGGGCCGCTTCTAAATGGCCAACCGTCGCTTGAAATTGGACGGATTGAATGTGGAAAGGAAATTATAGTTTTCCCATGGTTGTTTTCGAGACCGGCGCAACTGGAACCGGTGGTGACTGAACGCACTAGCCAGCCGGCCACCATCGTTCATAATGAAATTGGAATCAGTTAATTTTGGCTCGGAACGTTTTTACGATGGATCGATTTCATCGACCGGCCTGGAAAACATGTTCGTTCAGTACATTTTCTTGCCCGAATTCCCACATTTGGCTTGCGATTCCTGCCTCGCTGGTCGTGTGGCGCAAGGCCGCGCATTCTCACGGGATCCTCACCTTTGGCCCCGCGTGGTGGCGTGTTAACTCATGCGCAAACGAGGCCCCGCGGATGCATCTCACATAAATCAAACACGTGTTTCTTGTGTGGCGCTCGGTGGGTAGAACCGACTTTCCTATTTCCCTACGACCGGCGACTCTGCGGCGACGCTGTCCGATTATGTCGGCCTAATGCTTGCGCGCCGGCACAGAGTGTCGTCGTTTTTCATTCGGACTTCAGGTACCGGAACAGAGTGGTACACCAAAGAAGGCACGAACGCACAGCGTGCTGGAATGCGCCTGGGTGAGTGGTTTGTGAAGAAAAGCCCTTAATCCAGCCCCGGCGTGTGACCGCCGCAAGATGAGAGCGTTGCGATTCGTTCTCGTTGGTTAGGAGGCCCTTCCAAAATATGGAGTCCATTATTTACGCGCTGAGGAAATGCGCTAACGATTCGCTGTCAGGGTTTCACCGTTCGGGTGTTTTTGTGTGCATTTCTACTTTGGCGCAGTCGCCCTTTTGCTTTTGGAGGGTTCTGAATTTTAGGTGAAAGTCGATATGTTTTCTTCAACAGACGCACCGGCGCGGTACATTGAATTTTGTTGTGTAAGATTTCTCCTGGCAGGAAAAAGGGAATCAGTTTCCACCGTGTGTGCCGTATTTGACACAGCGTAAAGCGCGGAGATCCTAATCTGTATATTAGTGGTGTGTGTGTGTACCCCGGGTTCGTCGCTTACATCAGCGCCGCCTTCTGAACTTCCGTTTAGCGCGCGTGCAATGCGAAACAATATGGCGCGCACCGCCAGTTTTATTGACTTTCTACGAAGCGGCCCTCTTGCGCAGAACAAAGTGGAGTTGCAACCCCGCCGACGTACAAATCGCGCTTGGACCACCTTCTGGGTGCGTTTTTTCTCTCTCCCTCCAGACTTTCCCATGCGGCGGCTGCCAAGATTACATCTTGATCGGTGCCCCGATCAACTCTCCAGCAGACCATGGTTTATTGCAGCGTTTATGCAATACGGAGTGCGCGAAAAAACAACAACACACACACACAGCCAGGAGGAGGTCGCACGGTTCAACTCCTTAGATTCTAATAGATTTCCACCCGGTTGTTTACTTAACCCAAAACGGGGCGAGAGTTGTTTGCTTTGTTGCATGCGGGGATTAAAGCACGGCAAACCACGCTAAACCCGCCGAGTGAAGATAAAATCATCATTTATGCCCTTTAGATTATCGGGCGTGCTTTTTTCTCTCGCTTCCCAAGCGTGCCAGGCGATGAAGGAAGCGTACGTGTTCATACACTTTCCACGGCGCTGACTCCGCGTGGTGCGCAGACTTTGTTTCTCGTTGTCACGAGGGTTCACCGTCTGTGCAATAAAGTAGTTGAAATTTCTTTTCAGTGCTCTTTTTTTTGTATCGGAACGATGCTCACTGTGTACTCTTCCTTGTTCGTTGTTCTTCCCACTCATATATACGAGTACGAAAACAACACCACGAGCCCGACCATCAAAGGTTAGAAGTCAGGGCAGTAGTTGAATAATTAATTTTATTGCTGTTTGCCTCGCTGTGAGGGAGCCCGGGTGTTCGCTCAGGTTCAGGCGCACGCTGCTCATGCCTTTCATGCAGCTGCGCGGACGAAGATTGGCTTCACGACTTCCGTGGAACGACTTTCTTCTTGTTGTACACACCTGGAACGAACGGTCCGTACGATACCGAACCCCGGTCGGAGGTGCCCTTTTAACCTCCGGCACGTCTCGGAGGGTTGGCAATTAATTAAAACGGGTACTGCTCGCTGGAGGTTGCACATAGTTCCTTCTGTTTTCCCGGTGGGTCGGTTGCATTTTCTAATCGGTTCAATTTTAATGCGGAGGCTTCAGCAGACTCCCTTAAAAAACTGTTTCTGTAAGGTTCTTAATGCCGTGTAGCATTGTAAGACATCAAACAGCTAACGTAATTCTTCACAGCGAGCAGCTAAACTTCGCAATGATCTCAACCCTGGCAGGATAGATCCGAATCGATTGCTCCCCTGCAGGTATCGTCACCGATAATGACGTTAATCACGATCAAAGTTCGTGCCCAATGGGTACCGCGAGTCAAGTCGATTGCCCCGGTGTGCATAATTGCACAATGGCACACACTACTGCTGGCGAGCAGTGCTTCCGGGGCCCGAACATCTAGCTCCTTCAGCAGTGTTGTGTCGTCGTCCTGCTGGTTGGGGCAATGGTGTTGCAATCGCTGCAATTGCATGTGATGTGGCCCAATGCCGCACAATTGGAAGCGGAATCGCATTGTTACAGCGCTGCCACTGCTGCTGCAGCGGGGTGGCTCTCATTAAAGTTGTGTTATTATTCACGAGGCAGGTGTTGCTGGAGGCGACTGCACCTTTATCTTGCGAAAAAAGAGGGATCGTTCGATTGGTGTGAAATCACACACTCCTTGCTCGTTTGCCTGCAGCCTGGGGAGAACACGTGTTAGGAGGTACGTCGGCGTACGTGCCTTGTGGTGAGGGGATAAAACATCCAACGTTTTGTGCTGCAAAGTCACAGCATGTTATTAAACAGCCCAACACTTCTGCCTAGATCGGTTTAGACGGAAGGAGTAACAACCCTAAGGCAAGCTAAGTATCATCGTCAGGTTGAGGTTAGGTTCGTTCCAACGTGTTTTACTGCGGAGGAGGAACTGTTTGCAATGTAAAGGTTGGTTCGGGAGGGTGTGAACTTACTAGAGCCTAGGGGAGTTTCATTGACTCTGGAGCACACACAGTCAGGCAGTAGGCCACTCGTTCACTCTATGTGATTAGCGCAACAGAGGCAACAACCTCCTGACTTGCTCTTAAAAAAATGGAAGTCAAGATATTGCCTGAAGCTATAGGTCAACATTTGGCCTCGTTTGGAGAGAACTCCGAAAGAACTTGTTACTCAACAGGAAAAACGTTTTTATTAGAGCCTTCGTCAGTAACAAACCTAATGATTGGTTTTGTGTCCCATCGAAACGCAGTACTGAATGCGCAGTGGATGTCCATTCCTTTTGGGAATAATTTAGTAGCCCATTATTCAATTATTTCTCTGTATTGGGCTCAAGAATTGCGCCACCCGACCACTTTTCCAACGTGAGTGGATTATTCAACGACAAACTCTCACTCTCACGAACGTTTTGATTTGACATACGTTACTTAGCATAACTCTGCATAGAACACGCGTACGCGATTTCCATACCATTACACATACCAATCACGCGAACCATCGCGAAATGCTCCAACCGCCAACCGACCCTCGAGTTTGTTATGGAAATTATTCAATTATTGATTTGCTGTTGATGCCCGGCATGTCTGGACTCTGGACG
Source organism: Anopheles dirus (assembly GCA_000349145.1). NCBI lineage: Eukaryota > Metazoa > Arthropoda > Insecta > Diptera > Culicidae > Anopheles > Anopheles dirus. The sequence goes on from KB673423.1 coordinate 3,634,456, forward strand.
GTCCGTCGGCCCCGAAGGGAAAAGAGTCAATCCAATTACAACGCGCCGCCGTTGTCGCGTGGCTCGTTTCAGTTTCCCTTTTCGGGCCTCAGTCGACCCTCTACGCGGCTACTCTCAATCACCTCATCAGCATGAAGTGAAATTTTTCGGCCAATGCCACATTCACTGGTGTTCGATTTGCGATGCAAAATCTACTCCATCTCCGGACACTTATGCCGCGATCATGAACGGGCATTGAACGGGGAGTTTGTTTTGGAGTCGCGCGTGAAAAACGAATCAATCGGCGCCGAGCCTTCAGGATCGCGAGAGCGCGGTCGAGCGTGAAAGTGGTCGGTGGAATGTACACCGACGTAGAATAGGGCGTCAATGAGGTCTGCAGCAATTCGCGAATGGGACTGTGGAGTGGAGAGCGAACACGAGCTCTTGCGCGGGATGTTTTCAGTTCAGTTTTCTATTTGTGTGCTGTGCCGAACAAACAGCACAAGTCGAGATGCGAGAAGCGGATGTAGAGTTTGATTGAAATGTATTGTTGCGGAAATCCACGACAAAATCATAACAAAATCGCTGCTACACGGCACACGTTGAAACGATCGATCGGAGTGATTGATTTCGTGGCTCTTCCTGCTCAGGAAAGAAGTACGAGAGCCACCGAACAAGGGTTCCTGCATGAATGTGCGCTATACGCGCTTGTTAGGAAACTGGAGAAACGTTGTATCATCCCACCTGAGTTGGAACTTGTACATGATTCAGTGGGAAGCGGAGACTGGGCGAAACAACTTCTCTAATGCTACTGAATATGTACCGTGTCTTGTTCGAAACCCAGGATGTGGGAGTGAACGACCTGATCTTCCGATCCTGCCCATGATGTTAAAGCCCATGTTGATTTCTCGTGGTACCTGCCTTATCGCACTATCTCCCACCGAAAGCGCTGGATCCATAAGGCATAATCGATGTGTACGATACCTGCACCACCACCACCACCACCACCACAAGCACACGTGCACTTTCGTTCGAAGCGATTTGTCGTATAGAATTTCATAATTGGCGAAAAGCGCCCCCTGGTGGAGAGATGTAAATTAAAATGCCTTTCTCCCTCGGGGGTTCCTATTTTTCCGATAGGATCAGGCACCGTTTTTGCTTCTATCCGCGGTGTGGCTTCTGAACGTTATGTACATGTCCCAGCTCCTTTCCCTTATGGAGATGTTTCGTAAATTTACACCTCGTCGTACGTGGTGGTGGAGTACGATAGTGCGCGCGCGCCCACCAGTGTGTTTCCTTCCCGTTTCGAGCTTCTGCGATCGATTAACGGCGATAGGCAGGCTATAACGACCAGATCCCGAGGTAGCCCAGAAGCTCTGTTTTCTTCCTGTACCTACGGGTCGAACTACGAACTACTTACCGCGCACGGAAGGAAGACGAAATCCCGTGGGATGCTAGTTCGGCCTGGTGAGCTCGGCTTCTCGCTTGAGTGAGAGGTTATGTTACGTGTTCTTTTCTGTTGTGTTTTCCCCGCCACGAACCTTACGGGGCGAATATTTCTGCCGTGCCGAGCCCTAAGATCGGTGTCGAGATCGATGGAGGAGCACGATGAACCACGATGAATGGCTGTTGTGAGCGCAAAATATGTTATGGTTTTTCGCACGTCGTCCATCAACGTACCGTCCCGACTTCCGGGGACCCGTTTTCCGCTTTTTTTAGCACTCGACCGAACGTGCCTTCGGAGCGTTTATAAGAGGATGGTTGGAAATCGATAGCTCTCGAGTGCTTCCAGCCCAGGAAGAGGGCGGAGACTGGCACACCGAGGTGTGATAGAAAGGAAATAGATTCAAGCTGATCCGATGAGTTATATGTTCGTTAAACTTCGCCCATGTACACACGAGATCGACATGAGCAACCGGGATTAATATTTTTCTCTCTTTTTCCCCGCTTTCATTTCAGGTGAGCATCGTTTTCCATTGGATTTGGCTATTAATTTCGCAGTACGGGCAAGTCATAGAAGATCGCTTCTGAGGGCAACTTTTAAAACCCTGGATTACTGTTTTAATAACTCATATTTTGCAATCGGTTACGTAACACGAATAATTTCGCGAAAAATGTGAACATAATTTTATCGCAATTTTATACCCTCCGGAGGGTGGTAATTGATAATCGGAAAACGTGGCTAATGAAATGTTTTCCTGTCCGGTAACTGATTTTTTCATTACCACCATCATCGTAGCGTAATTTGCACGCGTAGAGAAAAAAAAACGTAGAAAAGAAGTATCGTGACGCAATGTGCCGCCGATTTCGCGAACTGTTGATACTTTTGGAAAATGATGATTTTTTAACCCACTCCATCATTACCATAAATTTCCACCGTTTCCCGTGTGGTGGCAGGGAAATCGAGGGAAAATCGAAAAACAATTCCCACCGCGTGTGTGGGGCGAAAATTGTGCGAAATGATGCAACGCGCGCATCCGTAGGATCTAGCAAAACCACCGGCGTTTTGTGCCGGTGATGATGACGGTCTTTTTCCGCGCATTAGGTGATAATTATAATTTAGGAATTGTTTTCAGCAATTTGACGCACCACCGATCATGACGGCTCTGATAGATTTGTCCATCTTTTTTTGTTGGTGTTGGAACGGCCGATTGTGTAATGTGCGGAGGTGGTGATGAGGAGCCCTCTCCTATCTGAATCGAAAATCAAAGCAAACTTTCCTTTTTTTTGGGCACTGGGCCATTACACCTTCAAACGACCTGACGTTCGGGGGTGACGCCATACGTTTATTTAATTAAATGTTTACGTAATTCTTGCACTGCTGAGAAGAGCGTTTGTGCTGCTGCTGTGCCTGCCGATCTGAAGAGCTACAAGAGCTACAGAGTGCTCCGTGTACTGTTTTGCTCATGGGAAAACCCAAACTCCCCGAAACAAAAACAACTCAATTAACGATTGCATCCCGAAGTGGTTGCAGATAGCAACACGAATTTAAATATCGATTAACCAAGAGAGCTATGCTGTGCATCTTATCGATCTTTGGATGGAGGCCCATCACGCGCTTCTTTTACACGTGTTCTTCCCTCACGTGGCGATCCACGAGAGTTGGAGGAGACATTCCAGAAGATGGGAACGCCACGGGAGCGCGGGACTCGCCTCACTGTTTATCTTAATTAAAGTACGAGCAAGTAGGTTTTCACACGCAACACACGTCTAGCCCGGAACCCTCCGAAAAGCTCCGACCCGGTGCTCGGAAGATAATTATTGTCTTCGGAGAGCTTGTGCGTCTTGCGTAAAGCGTGCGCCGGCGGAGAAAGCGCAATGTTTACGCGCGCGCCCTTCTTCAAACACGGAGAGTCACACGCCGCCGGGTAGGGTCATGTGTCGGTTCCGTTTTTACAAGCTTCCAGCGGGCGGTATGTGTGCGTGTGTTGTTTTTACATTGGAAAAATTTGTGTCTCACTCCACGGTGACCGAAACGACACGGAGTGCGGTGTAATCGGTGTGTATTTTCACCACTTACGGTTGGGCTCATTTGCAAGAGCCAGCTACTGGCGGGTTGGTGTAACGCTCAAGCACAAAAGGGCTTCCGTTCGCGTGTGTTTGCCCTTTGGTTTCGGGGCGGGAGCCTTTAATTTGAGGTAGATAAAACACAGGAAAAGAAACCCATTCCTGAGTGACACGTTGTCCTTGTTTTTTGGTGGCGAACTTCGCTGACAAGATGAGTGAGCATTTCACCCCGCGATCTACCTCTCTTTTCGAAGGGCTTCTGGCGTGGGTTCGAAGCAGAGAGAGAGAGAGAGCAGGCGGTGTACGGGAAGACGGCCACAGTTTGTGCACGTTTAGCGTTAAGCTGATGATTGCTGTGCTGCATGTGGAAATTATCGATTATTAGCCACGGGTACGTAACAGCATCGTCGGCAACCCTTCTTTCCTCACGCGGTGGTCGTTGTTGTGTTGTTTTGCGGAAACGACACCACCACCGCGAGAACCGTGTTCGAGATCTTGTCGATCTCGGAACGTGTTACGTCGCACTCGATCGACGCGCTCTTGCGACGCGCGGTGATGGTTGGAGCAGGATAAGCAATCGGGCAACAATCGAAAAATGTCCGTTCCCCAATGCATTAATGTTCGGCAAAATAATTGATCGATCGGCGACTTGATCGACAACCGAGCGACGAACGGAAATTGAGGTACGATTGAGGTTTTGCGTAACACCGAATGTCGATTTGGTTCCAAAAATATTCTCCTAGAAGACGGGACGGGATTGTTTTGTTTCAATTGCGCTCAAACGTATGGCTCGTCTTTCGGGTCGGGTGAAAAAAGCTACATTCGACGCGAGTCGACGAGAACGGGATGTGGACGTGCACCTTCGGCACACTTCCTCCGATTGTGACGATCATCATTGCGATTGTTTCGCTGCGTTGCATAACAACCGCCCGTTCCAGCTCAGGAGCAAAAGGGAGAAAGAAATTTTGAGCGTGAACGAGACGTGATTAATGGGACGCGACGTGAATATTATTCACTTGCGAAAGGGAAGGAACGTGGTCAGCCCATATTTCCGCATAATGCACCTGGTGCATCGTGCAGTTTTCTCTGTTCTTTTCCTCGCTGGGTTTGAGGTAAAAAATACGCTTAGATTGCGAAAGAAGTTTGAGGCACGTTCGTGCGGAAGTATACGACATTAAATTGTTTTTAAATTATTTTAATAACCATCATTTTTATTTCTTCCCATCAACCCGATTCACAACATGCAACATAATAATACTGCGGGTAATGATATTTCAATTGCGCTTTATGTCACGCAGAGCACAGCCGGGAATCGTGCCGTGTGCCTTAGATCATTTCGTCCAGATTGTGGCTACATTGTAGCATTTCGAGCTCGAATCGAACACAAATTAGTAAATCGCCTCTTTCTTGTAGCGGTTAGTGTGTGTGTTTTACATCCTCCATCCCTTTTTGTGCATGCAAATATTGCAAATTTGCTTGTTTTTATCCGAACGATCAGTATGTTTTGCATCAAATCTCGTACAGCGCGGGCTCAGGCAGCGATCACGGTGTCTAGATGGGAGCAGGCGGAGAGCATATTAAATTAAATCACCACAACCCGACCGATCGCCCTCCCGCGTCGAGCTGAGCTGGACGGCAATGAATGAAGCAAGGCTAAGCGAAACACACAGCGATCGGTGTGGAGGAGGCGGTGTGTTGAAAACCTCCGACTGTTTACAATAAATGCTCCAATTGTAAACATAAGCGATTTACAAATTTACATCGCGTATGTCCAGTTCTCCGCTTTCTGCCGGGCTCGCGCGCATGTCGGCTTTCGGTTTGGCCTTTAGTAGGTCGGTTTTCATTTGTTTCCTACCCGGCTGTGCCCTGGTGCTGCTGCACATGCTGCCAACATGGGTGTTATGTATTCAGGCACACATGTTTGCCGATGCCTTTGGTGAAGGAAGGTGGATGAAAGAAAGGGTAAAGATCTAACGCTTGGAGTCGCTTTCCATACGGGCCGATACGGCAAAAGGGTGATGTTTGCTTGGGACGCGAGTGTTCTTGGTACATACGTGCGGTGTACCAAGACTGCGCAGCGAAACACCGAAAGGGCATTAAAAATTCTACCAGCGTGCAATCGGCTATTTGTACTGCGTGTGTGGAGCTCGTGGCAGATCTGTGTTTTTGTGAAATTGCGCCATCAAATCAGACCCACGACTTGCGCAGACTTTGCAGGAGGTCCGACCTCCTTTATCTCCACTCACACGAGACGAGCGTTCTCAGTGTTGGTGGCGTTGGAAAAATGTCCCCAAATGGAACGAAACTTTCTCCTCCATCTGTCTCGGATCAGACCAAATCCATCTCGGTCTGCCCTTTCGGCCCTTCCGAGTTCGAGCGTGGATTTAGGGTGCTAGGCAAACAACAGCCTCCATCCGGCGGTACAAACATCGCGGAGACACATGGACGTGATCGTTCACGTCGGAGGAATTCCGACACCCGCAACGAGTTATTTTCGGGTGGGCAATTTGCTCTAGAAAACGTTGCGCTCGCGAGCGCGGGCGAGACATGAAACATTGTTCAATCTTTACGAGCAGCGAGCGATTAGAGGGTCCATTTTCACTTGATGGCTCCACGAGATGATGTGTTAGCGTGTCACACCGTCTCTCTCGTTCCCCGTGCAGAGAAGACTTCTAAGTCGAGACATGACGGACCGCGCCGGCCCTGTGATTATTGTTTTCTAATGCACCAGCTAATGAGTACTCTGAGAGGATCCAGCGGTAGTAGCGGCTGCATGGGAAGTAAAAGGGCTCCAAATCGATCGTATCTCCCCACTCGGTGCAAAAGAAAAAGAGCACCGTTCCGACAGAAGCGAATGTCACGTACATTTCGTGTGCATCTTGATCGAGAGCCACCAGTGCAGTGGAAGGTGCTCTGTTTTTACCGTTTTGTAGTCATTTAGTTTTATTACCCTGGGAGCGATTGTGTTTTTCCTTGCTTTTATTGCACCACGCCACTGCACTTCGCTCGCTGCCGCGCTCACTACTGGAGTTGAGTCTTGTAACGGTTATTTTATCTTATTGCGGCTGAGGTTTCTTCTTTGAAAACGCGATTGATGATTCAGTGACGGCCGCGGCCAGTTCGGGTCGAGATACCGAATTTGATGTGTTCGATTTTTACAACACCTTCGACCTCTATTCGGCGCTCCGCTGTGCTAGACGAGGGAGGTGCCCTTTGAAGTGGTCTGAATGCAGTTACGGCGAGCGATTTTAGTGCTTTTTTACAGCCCAGACAGGGCAGTAGAACCTCTTGCTGTGCACCCGCAGCTATTTAAATGAAATAACAAGACGCTACGTTGCTCGTCCGAGCGATTAAATGCTTGATCACAATCTCTCTCCCGCTTTGTAAACATCCAACTAGCTGGATTTAAGTACCTTGTTAGCTGTCTACTAACTGTCACAGGCTACTGACACCTTCGGCTTCCAGCGACCGAGACCGAGGGAAGGCATCCCGCTGAGCTGAATTCACGACTTGTTTTTCGGGGATCGCTTCATCTTCTTCACCCATCCCCAAAATTGACTTATTTCACGCTGCGAGCCTGAAAGTTGAATGAGTGGATCACGAGCGCGAGGAAAATAATATAATTTTCCACGCTCGGAGCGGGAACCCGATGAGAGCTGCATTCTCGAGATATTTCGGGCATTTTAGGTCAAATGGTACGGTGCGGTGTTTAACAAACTAATCTTCTCCCAGCGACGAAAAGGTGGAAAATCTGACAGTAAACCTGGTTGGTGCGTTTCAATGGAGAACAAACCTATCGGAGTTACGAATCACGCGAGATTTTCGGATCATAATGAGATTACTGGTCATCGGTGAACAAATCGCGTCCTGATGAGGTTGAACGTCGATCGGATAAGCGTGCTTCAAATAGGGTTATGTCGTTCATACTTTGCCTTATACAGTTTGAGATGTTTCGTCCGAGAAGAGACATACTTTCACCAACAAAATGCATAACAAAGATATTGGCGTGGGAAAATGCACGCCTGCGCTTATAGCACCGCACATCGTTGAGTGCAGCAACGGAATCGGACATCTTCTCGTTACCGTTGTCGCAGAAACCGTATGGTACATGACCCAGCTCGGTGGCACATAGCAACATATCATTACATCATTCCTGGTAATGCCCAAAACGGGAGTACGACATACATAGAGCAGCTTCCAAGACCATTTCACCTGTTTTATGTCTGCTTGCAAAGTTTTGTACACTTTGAGCCATTATTCTCTAGTAGTGGCACCGCATTTCATGTCGTTTTGAAGTACGTCTTGAAATCCATTTCGTTCCGTTGCGTTCATAAACTCCAGATTTCAAGAGGAGAAGCCAGTAACGGAGATATCGCTTCTGGACATAAACCACTTCCAGTGCTTCCGGGATTTTATCCCTTCCACAGCCGCGTAGACGCGGAGATGGATCGTCAGTCGACAATAGGACCGTTCCCGACGCAGATTAATGGATGATCACGAGCTGGTGCTGCTGGTACGGCTGTGGGATGTTGCTGCACCCACTTGCGCCCGAAGCGCATGTTGCATCGTCAGAACTGCATCGAGCAATGCGCATTGAATTCGAAAAGGCCTGCGGATATGGGCACGCGATCGGTTGCTGGTGCTCTACCGTATTTTATCACACTCCCGATGTCCCGATGGTTGAGCCCTTCCCAAAAAGTAACTACAACTTAGCGATTGAGGTTAGGAAAGTACTGAGCAGGGTTTGTGTCTTGTAGTTTCTGGTAGGGAAGATGTACGACCTATCCGTCCAAAGAAGATGCCGCCACTCTCGGAGGTAACAGGCACCACCTTCACCATGGTGGGTGAGATCGATAAGATATCGGATTCGCCTGGATTAGAAACCACTAGCCTCTAGCGGCTTTGAAGTCTCCCGATGTGACCTCCCGTCGACTCGCGCGTCCCGAACAATGGCTCGCAATTAATTGAATAGTAACAATAAACACAACATATCAGATCCATTCTCTTTTTGCAATCGCTATCAAGATCAAGGGCCTCGAACGGTTGGAAAAGAGTAAGAACCGTTGAATCATCGCCATTCGTGATTGACTTTGTTGCATCGATCGTTCAATTCGCCTGTGGTCCGTTTGCGCGCGAGTGGAAGTGAATCCAATCTCGAACGTCCACCACGTCTTGCGTGGCAACGCGTTTATGCAACACGCTGTTTGGCATAGCGAGCACCGAATTAACTAATCACGAACAAAAGTCGTAATGAAATGTTGAATAAACGCCCCTGTCGTCTGCCTGCCAAGCAGTGGTGAGTGGGCGAGCTGGAAAAGCGCTGGAGAAATAAATTGCCCATGGTGAAAATGCATTTCCTTCGCCACATCGGGTGGCGGGTTATTAGATCTGCTTTTTTCTCTACCGGCACGTTGTTGCACACGGGAAGAACGGATGAGTTGGCGGATTTCCTTGCTCAGTTCATTGACATTGCACCGCACGAGCGTAATTTCTTGACTTACGGATGAAATGAAGAACAATTGTTCGTCGGAAGAACACGATCTTATACGTTTTCGTGTGGCTCGTGCTACCACCACTGGGGTGGTGATCGTGAGTGGCGAATGAAAAACGGGTGAAAGTGGCGTTTTTATGATGGTGGAAAGGTTGTCCCCCTACGGTTGTCGTGGTTCGAGCATATTAGTTGTGCCCCCGTCCCGTGATGACTGCGCTTCTTTTCTTCTGTGGCAGGAAAAACGGAGTGTCTCGTGCCACAATAGTGCCACTAACGAGCGGTACGAGCGTGACTGAATTGTTATCGGTTCTGTTGCGAACGGTTGTGACAAGGTAGTTGAAGTTCAAGAGACACATATACGATACTCTTTTCCTCGCTCTTGGCTCTACTAAAGATTTTCTTTCGTGGCTCTTTCTCGCTCACTTTGAGTGTCTAGTGCAGGTTCTTACTCACCTCAAACATAAAACCGCATGAACTTAACCCGATGGATTGGTTCGTTTGCTGCAACTGCATCTACGGCCTTCAGACTACAGCACGACCCATCGAATCGTAACGCTCGGCGTACTTTAGAAGCTAGGCACGCTTCCACCGGCGGGGATGCATGCGATTTTGTTCTACATTTCAGTTTCAATTTCATCTCAGACACGACGACGAAATTGGATACGCGAGAACTCGATCGATCAGCTTCGAGAGCTTTTCGTGATCTTTCGTCGAGTGACTTTTGATTGGCAAATTCAGTGAGCGCAATTTACAACCCTCGAATAAAGGCCCCTGCTCCATTCTTCCTAGCTAGAACTTTGTTTCTTTCCCGTCCCGAAACGCCGTTGCCATCGCTAGCGGTATAACACGAACAATTGCAACAAAATTCCTTTGTCGCGCCAATTTTTATGATCGCAAACCGTAGATTGCAGATCTCAGCAAATGTCAGAATAATTAGCTCGAGGATACAGGGGAAGGGGCCCATTCCACCGCGCGCATCCGCTCCGAGAGTCAGATAAACGTTTTGCAACAATCGCCTCAGAGGCCCTCAACAAAAGATCTCTTGAAATGAAGTCCTTGAGCGAGTAAGAAAGAAAAAAAAAACAAATCGAGAACTGCATTGCACGATTTCAAGAGAAGATTGCAAACCTACTGGAAAAAAACTCAATCCAAGCTCTTGTTTGGTGTGCAATGACACGTTCAGTGTGCTGCAGTTTTCTGCAAACGGGAAACAAATAATAATTACGTTCGCCCCAGCACTCCATAACCCGCGCGCGCGCGCTTGCGTCCCTAATCGTTCCGTCGGTTGCTTGCTGTGTGTTTGGCGCACGCGACGGGCGTGTTCGCCGCGAGGAGTGTTTAATATCGTGAAGTCAACAAAATGCATTTCGCAAAACTCGAGGGGTTCGGCTGAAGGCACATAAATTCAGCATTTTCGCAGTGGATAAATCACGTCCACGTGGGTAAAAAGGCTATATAAATCGAGGTACACCTTTGCTTGTCCACGTGCGTTGAAAACGATGACAAACCTAAAACGCGTTCAAGCTACCCGGGAGGCACACGCAAGATGGAACAGGGGTAATAAATCTATTCTCTAATTTCGCTCGTTTTCACACCGAAGCGCCACAAAGGTGAGGCGAAATGTCATCGGTTGCCTGCAAGCGGTCGCCTTTGCTAAGGAGTAGATTAATGTTCGATGACACTCAATTATGCGGAAAGTATGCTCTCTCCACACGCTCTCTTTCTTCAACGACCTCTTCGCTGGGTATGCGATGAAGATGTCTCACAGTGGAACCGCCGTTTTGCCGCCTCCAGCCATACGAAGGTGTTAATGGAACTTTCGATCGTTTGTCAATGCATTTCTTCTTTCCTCCCCATAAAGGATGGACCGCAAATATGCACGAACGTGCGCACACCCTGGTGAGGAAATGATTGAAAGCCATTTAAAAGCAGTTCAAACGGTGGAGACGAGACCTAATCCTCCTGTTGTGTTAGCGATGACAGCCAGAAGGGAACTTGAACATCGTTTGAGCTTGGGATATCGTTTGAGGCAACCCATTCATCATCAGGGTGCTCCCAGTGCTCTTAAGGACACGTGAAATTAGCTTTACAAACAGTGATTTGGTCGTAATAATGGGCTTCTCGGGTGGCGTTTTTTTTTGGACGCGCTTGGCCGGTGCCTACATTGACCTACCTTTCACGCGCAACTTCGAGAATGGTGTAGCAAATGTGGCCAAGAATGCAAACGCATCATTTCACGTACTTCGTAAGCGATGAGCGAAGAGCGGAAGATCATAAAAATAGATGATTCACAACACCCGTCTCGGGGTGTGGAACACCCGGCACATGAGGAGACAGGATCAGGCCTGGGTCTGCTTGTCTCCGAGCGTCTATAAACTCTGTACATCAGCGTCACTTTATGAGTTGACCTATGCAACCCCCCGTCGTCGGTTGTCGGCAGAAAAGCAGGAAGGAAAAGGTTGTATATATTATTAGTTTTTTTTGGACTTAGAGAGCAGTGAATCATGAAGCGGCAGCATTACACAAAACGCGATAAAGAAACCGATAGCCCTTCGGTGAAAATTAGAAGTACCCGAAGCAAATTATGCAAATGCTTTCCTTTAGATAAGATAAACAGACATGCGGCGAAGGTGAGAGGCTTCTCTTCGGCGTGATACTCAACATTTGGAGAAACTATCTCCTGGGTGAGGCACTCTTGAAGTGTCTTTCACTTCTTAACCGTTCCGTTTTTATGTTTGTGTATGTGAGAGCGTTTTTTTTTTGTTGTCTCGTACCTTCTGCCTGGATGTGATTATTTTCCACAAATCATAAAACTTAACCTCAAGCCGCACTCGTTACGTATTAACGGGCGCTGCTTTCCGTACGTCCAGTGCGTATCGTTCGTCGCCCTCGTGCAGTTGTTCACTCCACTACCGCCGACACGAGACCTTCAAACGTTCCTCGTCAGCAAAATTTGTTACAGCCAAATGTGACTTCAGCTCGGTCTGGGAAAAGGCGGAAGACACCGGTGTGTCCGTGAAAATCCAAAAATAAAACCCTCTCCGTCCGATATATCGGTCCGTTTCGAACGATTTCCACGAGTGGAGGAGGTGTCGAAGATGCTGCTGCTGCGCTGACCTGACGGAAGTGTGTGGAATGTAATATAGCTCGAAAATTTCGGATCGTGCTCTCCGGCGAAGCGTCAAACCCTGTGGCATAGTGCTAATTTATGGTGTGTTTATGTTATGTCGGGGCCTGTGTGTGGAACGTGTGATTTAGTGGCACGAGATTTTGCGATCATCGAAGCGGGGGGTGTTTTCTTCTTCCGAACTCCCAGCTCCAACTGTGAACAGTGTCGGTGGGTGCGTGGTTTAGTATTTCAGACTGTTCTGTTAGGAAGATTTTCGCAATCGAAGCGCTCAAGCCGCATGATGCCACTAACAACCAAGCTGGACGTGAGTTTTTGTTTATTTATCAACAATCTCTGGATCTCAGGTTCCTGACTTCACTCCTGGCATGCATTCTCGTGGTTCGGAACGGTAGTGAAAGAATGTGGGTGTCGTTGGAGATTAGCATCGAAAGGCGCTATTTGGTAAAATAGTTTTGAAGAACTACAGATTTTGATGGTCACATGTTGGTGAACGATCTAGCGCTCGTCTCGCCACTTTCCCGTGGGATTATATATCAGCAGATTTGGAGGGTCGTTAAACGCGCAATGTGTGTGCTCGTGCATTCCTCAGCCGTGCGTTTAATGTTTTCCCGCGTGTGGGAGCTCGTTTATTTCGTCATTTAAAATATTTTCGTCGAATTTTCGGCCCCAACGCGAGCGTTTGAATTATTCCGCCAAAGGAGAGAAGATATATTTGAACAAAACTCGGTGGTGTAATACACCGGCATAAGGAGATCTTGTTGATCTTCTGTCTCGGATAACCCACTGATGGGAAAAAATCGAAATGGATCGTCTCGCACGAAAAAAGAAACAACAAAACAACAGACGCTTGTCTTTTCCGTGTTGAGCAATCGGACCAATTGGTCTAATGATGGTCGCTCGGGCGCATTTGGAGCGCTACACAAAGCAAGGATGTTGGTCTGGGGGTTTTCCTGGTTCATCACTATCGCGCCGAAAAAATCCAACCTCGCGTAAGACAGGCGGAAAGAAATAAATCACACCTGTCAGAAAGGAAATAAAAAAAAAAAACAAAGCGCGCGCGCACCTCTCGTTAGCGATGAGTTTGTGGCGGCGCTGCTGATATTTATGTATCTTTGATCACGATCCGCACTCATCACCGGCAAAGTGAGACCACCGCCGTTTCGTAAGATGAAAATGTTTTTCCACCGTCTCTACGTAAGCTCACCTGCTTGGTGGAGTTACGGCGAAAGAAAGCAAATTTCGGAATTGATGAAAAACAAAAACAAGGTCGAGGAAAGCGAAAAGGTTCGCTAAAATTTGCGATTCAGGCTGCCCTGCAACTGCTGCCCAATTCCGGCTAGAAGAGTGACTCGCAGAAAATATTCGCGTTGCGAAACGCGTGGATCTAATTTCAGAGGAGCACAACAAAAAACCCCATTCGAAACAGCAAACAGCAGGGAAGGAACCTAACCCAGTTTTCGCCCAGTTCAGACACACACTTTATCCAATGCTAATTTATGACCCATGCTGCCGGGGTGCCTATCTCACACCTGCCTCGCTCTCAAGCGCTCCGTTTTGGGTGGTCTGCTCACTCCTGTCCACCGGAACCGCGTTGCTTGTGCCACCTATGCAAACCAACACACTGAGCAACAACCCCACAGGCGTCTCTTGCTGCGGTGAAAGAGGTCCAATTAGTGGCGGTTCGGTTCAGGGGCGTGCAATTAGTGAATTTATTGATGGGAAATGAGTGAGTGATTGAACCGAACGCAACGAGGCGACTTTCACTTCGGCCGATCGAGATCGCGAAGGTGACACAGGGCGGAAAAAATGGTTCCGCAGGCTGTGAAGTTTACGGCCATGTTGCGCGTGGTTTTATTGGGACTCCTTTCGAAACCAGAGGACGCCCTAATCGAGTGCTAATGTGAAAGATGGTTGTAAAATCGACTAGGGATAGTAAGGTTCGATACATTGTGGATATAATTTAAATCAATATGTGACTTTATTATGGGCCTGTTTCCTGGGAGTAATCCCTTACCCAGATGTTCGTCGCATCACACATTGTTTCGGATTTCGTAAAGCACCCTTCCACGGGTCCTAAAACGCGCCCTCAAGGTTACGTTCTAATTCGAATTCGGAGAAGAAGAAACTGCTCGATCAAAGCGATCGCGGGCGCGTTTCCGAAGCACTTATAAATCGTTTTACCACTTTGGGCCTAACACGCGCGCACCCTTTTCGCCTCCATCTCCACCTCCTTCTGGTTCCGACCGAAATTTCAATGCTTCCCGTACAAAATGACCGAAAATGATAGCCTTTAAGTTCGATCGCCGCGGTTCCATTAACCAAGCCGCTGCCGCGCCCCATTAGTTCGCCTCCAGAACGAAGGCCCCCTCCCGTTTCACATCGTTTCATTTTTCACCAAGGTTGTTGTTGTTGCGGTTGGATTCAGGGCACGGCCCCCGGTACGTCCCAGTGGCCTGAACGGAACCTGATTTACATAATTTTACAGTTTACAATGGCATGGGAAAATCGGCCGGCGTGCGCAGACATTGTTGTCGTGTGTCGGGTGGGATGGGTCGAGTCTGTTGAACATGTTTATATGATTACATGCAGTGATGACACAAGCAATGACGGGCTTTTGACGCCTCCAAACGTAGTCCGATCGATTGTAATTTACGATATTGGTTCTTTTGGGTCTGCCGGTGTGATAAGCCTAATGGGAAAACGCACTCTCCAATGTCGATGATACGTGTACGAACAAGCGGCGCAAGCGCCCAACACCTCATACTGCAGTGCAGGTTCGTTCGTATATTGTAGGAATCAGCAGCACCAGCATGCGATAACTTATCAGCGCTATAAGAGGCGAAATCGATTGGAGTTTGGGCTTTCGAACCCCGGATGGAGGAGGGCTCTGCTAATCTCGCCAATGCACTAATACTAACTGAAATCGTTTCTCTGTGTCTTCCCGTAGGAAATTTATCGCGAAATCAAATCGAACTCCCGGGCAGTAGCAGCTTGCATTCGTAGCTACGAACGTGACCGAAAGTCTGCCTCGTCTGCATCCGGCAAGGGATCCCTGACGCCGGAAGTCGAAGCGTCGCTCGGAAGCAACAGCAGCAACACCACCAGTGGCCATAATAGTAGTAGTGTAGTACCAGCCGTCACCGACGGCAAGGGCAAAGAGAACGCAGGAGGTGGGTGCGGAGTGAAAGGATTAGAACGGCGCTATCATCTACTCTACCTGAAAGCCTTCGAGATACAGTGCCTGTTGGAAGGATTATTGGATAGTAAAACTTCGGTAAGTGGCTCCTGCATTGGAGAGAATTGAGAGAGAAGAGATTAAACCATGGCAATATTCTTTTCTTCCGCAGAGCTCAGACAATAACGCCAGTTTGTCGGATACGGATGAGGAGCCGGCCAACAAGCTAGCCCGTGTTAGTAGTTCAAGCATCAAGTCTCAAGGTTCCAATCACAACGAGACATTGAATAATGTAAGTGTGCCCAGTGGGTGACGACCTACATAACTTTTCTAACCTGTCCTCTTTCTCTCCCGCCTGCAGGAAGAATGGGTTAAGGTAAAGAAGCTGTCTAACGCTGGTTTCGATGCCGATTCTGAGGGCAGCGATAGTGAAATTGTGCCGAAAATTATTGCCTACAGTGGATCGGGCAACGCCTACAGCAACAGCAGCGGTAGCAGCATCCAGAAGCAGGACAGCCAGTATCACCCGGGGACGGGTAGCAGTAGCATTAGCAGCAGTGCAGTACCATCAACATCATCACCGGGCTCGGGTAATCTTATGATGGAAGCAGACATTAACAACCTCTCGACGACCACGACTACATCCGATGCAACGACACTGACGACGACGAGCTCGAAGGCGGCCGAAGTCTCCACAAACGCTGCGGTAACCATACTGAAGGAGAACATCCTCAACAACAACAGCAACACTAGCCTCGAGGGTGGCAAATCGATTGTTGGATGCGATCTGGTCGACGGTGGTGCTGTCCTGCTCAGTAGCACTCTGGACACGGTGAACAACAATGCACACGTGGTAAACGGTACCCCTCTCGCCAAGGACCACCCGCACACCGTAGAACGTCGCCTCAGCAAGGGTTCATCGCTTCGCAACGCGAAATCGTCCTCGCCGATCGGCTCCTCCGGAAAGCAGAAGCGTTCGAAGGTGAGCGATTCGTCGAAGTTCAACCGCTCCAACCGGAAGTCGAAGAACTGCGCCACGTTCTACTTCAAGCATCTGGACACGGACTCCGAGCTAAACAAGGACTCGAGCGAGCGCACCAAGTCGGACGAATCGTCGCCGGGAACATCCTCCCCGTCGGCATCCTCATCCGAAGGAGACGACGAGTGGGTGTACAACAACGGGGAAGACGAGGAGGAAGAGGACGATGATCTGCTAGCCGCGCGCAAGCGAACCAACGGAGGGGGTGAAGAGGAGAAGGAGAATAAACCGGACGGACAGGTGCTTGGAGAGAATCCGTTGCAGCAGCGGGAGGATCTTGGGGCGGGTGCCTTAAAAATGACGGCCGGTCGGGAGGTGAAGTCGAAGAAATGTCTGGATTTCTCACGGGATGGTATGGCGAAAGGCGGCGGTTCTTCGCCGCCCGGTGGACGAAACGGAGGCCGATCGTTGATGATGACGTCGATCGGAAGTTTCGGCAAAAGCTCGGACAGTGTCAACAGTGCCAAGGGATCGAAGGTAAGTGTGCTAG
Source organism: Anopheles dirus (assembly GCA_000349145.1). Taxonomy (NCBI): domain Eukaryota; kingdom Metazoa; phylum Arthropoda; class Insecta; order Diptera; family Culicidae; genus Anopheles; species Anopheles dirus. The sequence continues at coordinate 3,651,267 of KB673423.1, forward strand.
TATGATCATGCTCTGTAGTGTTTTGTTCTGAAGCAGACTCTGTAGGGTTCTCTGTACGAACGAAAAACTTCTCGTGCTATATTCGAAGTTGCCAGAAGCGCAAAAAAGGTGTTCGTGTGTGGAGAACCTAACCGCAGTCTGTTGAATGCTTTACATTGTTAAAACCTAACAGACACCTAGCCAGTTAATAGTTCGTTACCCGTTAAATGGTTCTCTTGTTGTGTTAACGTTGAATGCTAATGAGCTTGCAAACTACACACATGTTCTTAACGTTACTTTGCCAAAAAAAAAACGCACACACTTTATGTTTGTTCCTTTTTTCGCTCTTCTAAAAGCTTATTTCACTTTACGTATTCAACGCCACTCGAATGAACTTTGTGATTTATCGATTTTGCTTTCAAATTGTGTGCTACGTGCAGCTGATCACAAGTGTTTCTTTCATACTCTTCGCGCCGTCTCTTTCTCTCTCTATCTCTCTGATACATTTTCGTTCAGCTGTATTTGTAACCGTGCGGATTGCAATTATTTTCGTTGGGGTTGTGTTTTTTTTGCATCTCGTGGCAATGGATGTTGCGCCTGCCGGTCGCGCCTGGTTTCCGATGGTCTGATGGTGCCCAATGTTTCGATAATCAACGTCATTAGCGTAGCAAAATGTGTGTTAGTTTCGCAGAAACAAACGCGCTGTATATCGATCGCTGTATCCCCCGGAGGTCTCAGTGTGTACAGAGACGTCGTTGACGTCGCGACAAGTTTACTAACCGCAGACTTGTTGCTCTTGCGTTTGTGGAGGGCGCGAACACATAGATGTGTGCGTTCAACTTTTTTCTCCTGTATCGTTGTTTTGTTTGGTAAACTTATCTTATCTTTCGGGTGGTGTACCGAACGTTTACAGGCGCCCTAGAGGTAGCACACGGGGCCTGTGCTTCCACGGTAGAAAGGGTAAGTGCGCGAGTCGTCGCAGTTGCATACGGAGTGCTTTCTTTTCGATAAAATCCGCAACGTTCATTCGATTCAGCTTCCAAACACTCTTACCACCCGTGTGCGTGTGTGTTTCAGTGAAAAGTGTTTATGTGGCAAATACCACATGAGAACTGACAGATTCAGTTGAAAAGACACATTTTCTCATCTCTCTGATTCGTTTGCGTTTCTTCTGCTTGTTGTGCTTATTGTGCAGCCCGCGCAGTATGCAACCAGCTCGATCCAAAGGTTAGTGCTGCATGCCGAGACGCTGGTGCGTGACGAAATTTTCGCCAAAAACGCTGCCGCCGCAGCCGCCGCCGCCGCTAGTGGAGGCAATACGCCGAAAACGGTGGTGAAAAACCCTCACTACTATCATCATCATCACCATCACCATCACCACAACTACAGTGCAAACAATAGCAGCAGTAATAACAGCAACAGTAGCATCAACCACCAACATCATCCGGCACAGCAGCAGCAGCAGCAGGTGCAACAAGCATCATCGCTGCCGGGTGCCACGGCGACGGCTCACAATAGTCAGCATCATCATCACCACCATCATCACGGTCACGGTCGAAAGGCGGAGAAAGCCATGAGCAATCTGAAGATGAATCTGATCGAGGTAAGTGCCGTGTGCTGCATGTGGCTGCATGTGTTTCACCCCGTGCGGAAGAGGTAACAAAGATAGTTAGTTCCATTTGGCTAACGCCATCGCGCACACGTGAAGACGGCGACGCCGCACCCTACCGAAGCAGCTGATTAAATTGTAAACACTTGTTTTGCTAATGTGCCACTTTCGTTTTTTCTTCTTCTCGTTTCCTGCTGCGTGCCGCCGTAGGAATGGCTTGAAAAGCAACCGCTGGATGCACCGGTAGGGGCCCCGCTGCTGCCGGCTTCCGTCCCAACGACCGACTGCGAGGCGTCCGGTGAGTACACCGATTCCGACTCGATCGCCCGCGACACGGACAGCTCGGAAGGGTTGGCCAACTCGGTCGCCACCTGCCTGCAGGGCGAGCAGACGCAAACGTCCCAGGAGCTGCTGAACGACGGTACGTCCTACCCGTCGGAGAACTCGAACGACGTCTCCAACGACGACGAGGGTGTTACAACCGATTCGAAAGGCGGAACCGGACCAGCAGCGACGGGGGTAACGGCCGCTAGTTCGAGCCCTTCGCTCCCAACGGCGTCGTCCGTACCGCCGTCGAGCGTGTCGACGGTAGTGAAGCGTAGACCGCACCGATCCGCCGCCGATCGGCCCTGGTCGGTGTCGTGTATGTCGCAGCTGAACTCGTCCACCGTGGAAATTAGCCAGTACGGCGGCAGTGGAGGTGGTGGTGGCGGTGGCGGCGGCACGAGCGGAGCCGACAGTGGTGGTGGCGGTGGCAGTGGAGAAGGTGCCACCGACAGCAGCATGAAGAAAAAGGACGGTAGCGACAGCAGCAACCCCCGGCAGCTGACGGATCATCGAAACTTTTCGATCAGCGAGTCGGCACTGAACACGATGTCGCGCGGCGTTGGCGGTGGCAGTGGTTCGTCGATGGTCGGCACCCGTGGCAGCATGAAACCAACCACCAGTCAGCAAACCGTCGTGCGCAACGCCGAAAGCAAAGGTTCGCTCAAGAAGCGCAAGCTGCGTCCGCGTCGTAAGGTGAGTTTGAATTGGTTGCTGGCACGTGGCTGAAGGTGAATTAACGGTGGGCTGTTTGCAATTGGCGATGCCTAAGGCCGTGTTGTGTTTTGTGCGCTGCGAACGTCGTTTAAATTGGTTTCGGAATTGGCATTGCTTCACACCGTCGTGTTGCCCCCTCTCATGTGAAGGAAATTTGTTTTATTGGAATTTAACCGTTTTAGCTGGTGTTAAATTATATTACACCAGTCGGAATGAGTTTTGTGGCTTCGGTGATGAAGGTTGCATCATTTCGGCATTTTTGTTGTGAAATATGGATGTGATTTCTGCTTTTGTTCGCTATAAAGTGCACACAAATCGAGGTAAAGTAGGATATTGTTTAATATACTTGAATATTAATGAAGGATCCTGTTCATAAAACAAACATTGTCTGCTTAATGATGTCATGAAGAATACGATTTACAAACACATGGATATCTACCCGCGAACTGACATTGTGTACTTGTCTTGTACATTTTTTTTTTTGTTTGGCCAATCACAGACGGCAGACGGGTGAGATAAAAAGTAAATATTCGCACTCGCTTCGTGCTCTTCATGATGCTGTTTTGTTGTTGCACTTCTGCAACACCACCGTTGCTGATAAACGTGACGAGAATATTCCGTCCCATTAACATTGCGTCGCGAAACGTAGCAAGACCTCTCGGGAAGTAGTATCTCTATCAGTGGTTTCGTTAGATAAGATCAGATTCTTTTCTGCAGCGATCGGATAAAGTAATGCGTTGTGGTTGATGCGAGTGTGGTGCAGTTTCTGATAATCTTTTGTGTATTTTTCTCATTTTTGTAGAATCGTATTGATGAATCTGGCTCGGATGAATCGCAACCACCGCCGCATAGTTCGTCGACGCTGCATTCGCTTCTGCTGCAGTACAACGCACTCACCGGTGGCAGTGGGCAACCGCTGCGCGAGATCCAGCTCTCCGGAACGGGAGGTAGCAACAGTAGTGTGGCCGGCGGTGGTGCAATCACCACCACCAGCAGTAGTCGACGCTTGCTGAAATCGGAATCGTTTTCCGGTCGGTTGCGGCTGTCTGACGACTTGCTCACGCTTTCTTCCCTGTCCGGATCTTCCTCGCGGAAGTCATCCTCCGTACGACAGACGACAGCGGTGGCGGCCCGGTCGACGAGGCGCTCGCAGGACAGCGAGGAAGAGTTCGGCTGCCCGATGGCGAAGCCCGAGTTCCGGATCGGTTCATTGACGCGCACGCGGTGCGGCAGTCTCAATCTAGGATCATTAGCGGCACTCGCTAATTATAATCTAGATGGTGTAGAGAAGGTGGAAACCGATCTGAACGGGACCGGCACCGGTACGGAGGAGATGAGTAGCTTCTCCGAGCAGGCGTGGGATAACTACCAGGAGAAGTACATGTCGGAGCCGTACTCGGAGGACCGGGATACGGACGCAGCGCGACGGTTGCTCGACTTCGGCGACGACTACCGGAACTTTATCGACTCGCAGTCGGACTGCGCATCGTCGTCGCTGTCGGCGGCGAATATGGATTCGCTGTCGCCGCCCCGATTCCGGTTGAAGTCGGAGTCGGCCAACAAGTCGGACGCGAACGCGAATTCGCTCAATCGTCGGAAGCGTTTGGATGAGTACCGAATGGATGATCGCTATGGTGAGTGTCCAAAGTGACTAGGGATTATCATTAACGGTCCTTCCTTTTTCTCCTTCGGTTGTTTGAACGTTTTCAATAACAACCATATAATAACATGTGTGTTCATATCTTTCCTTATAGGCAACAATATGAACTCCTGGTCGAGCAAGTCAGGCAGTCCACCACAATCGACGACCAACGCCAATGGACGTAAGCATGGTTCACTCTCCTTCCTCGAGGCAACTCCCCTCGCAACGATGGCCGAATCATCGCCCGTGTCGAATGGTGTCGTTGGGCTAGGTGCTGCTATCAGTGGAGTCCGTAGGCGGTCGCTGCGCTCGGTAGACAAGCACAACTCCTCGGCCGCCTTTGTACGGTCCGTGTCGCACGAGACGAGCAGCAGCTCGAACAACGAATTCGACGAGGACATGGAGGCGGAGGTGAAGAAGCTGCTGATCCAGAGCAAGATCCGATTCGCCAACACCGAGGCGCTGAAGGCCAAGTGTCATCTGCTGAAGCCGGACGACTACGTAAGAATGTTGCTTCTCTATTACTGTGATCTTTGCTTGCGTTACACATGTGTCCACTGCTGCTGTATCAGCGCGCTCGTGTTCGTGCTAGTTTGTGTGTTTTGGGAGCTGTGTTATGGTAAAAGTTGAGAGTGTGATCAGTAGAATACGCCTTTGAATGGGGTTTTGGAACGGGGGAATATGTGATATAGTGCATGCGGGTGATGCAGGTTAAGTTTGTAGAAATATAATAGAAAATTTAACACATATTATGTTCATGTGTATGTGTGTGTGTATAAAGTTGAAGCAAATGAGGTTAAAATTCCATTCAAACCAAAGAATCCCATTTTTCGAAATACAATTGTTTTCTCATCATTCCAATGTCCCCCGATACAAGCTACCACGCTTCGGAGCATATTACTTTCATTTCTTTTACTTTAGCGCATATGAATGAGTGTTTCAGAATAAGTGCCTTCCCAAGGAAACCAGCAATAGTAAGTTTTGTAAATACTGTTTGTTCACCGCCATCACTCTTCTTCAAAAGAAAGCTTCTACTCGATTAGATATTGGAAAAAGGCTTGAAATTCCTGCGAAAATGGAAGCACCGCATCATATTGCGCCTCCGCACCTCACCTGCTGGTACTACCCTGTAATGGAATGGTTATATTATAGTAAAAGCGCCTCATATCAATCATAAATCAACGATTTAAAATTACTATCAATCATTAGCCTTAAGTAACTGCGTGAAGGTACTGATAGGTTAGGCCAAAATCTTTGCTAATTCTTTAAACGTAAGAGTAACGCTAACGTACGTGCATCATGTTAATCACTCTCACGACTTTACCATAACCACATGCCATTGATCATTCGAATCCTTTTAATAGACTTTCATGCTAATGAATCTCCATCTTGATTTTTCTTTTTCTTCAGAGCGAAATCATCACCACCTGTCGGGAGAATGTGCGCTGTCTGGAGTCGGTGCTTCGCTGCCAGCCGGGCACTGTGCTGACCGCCGCCAAGTGCCAAGATTTACGAGGTAAGCGGATGATGCATCGTGCACAAAGTAGTACACCTGCTTCTCCCAATGTTCGCAACGGGGATGAACAGGTGGATGAAGATGGGGAGGAACACGACGGTGACTATAGTGATAGCGACGACAGTAGTACAATTAGCTGCTGCGATACCACTAGCAGTACCGATAGTTACGCCAGCACGTTAGGCAGACATTCTGAGCTAGGGGAGTTGACGCAACCGTGGAGTCGCTGCGTCGGACAGCGCGGTGGCAGGACAGGCTGCAGGATACAGACGGCAACACACAGTGAGAGGAGGAGAGTGAACGGGCAGGATAGCAAGGAACAGCGGCAAGAGAACGAACGACCATCTTCCCCTTCCGGTCGGGTGGCCCACAAAGGTCGTTCCGCCCACCGGAAGCGGAAGAAGGTGGTGGTGGTGCGGGAAGAGTGCCGCTGTGCTCGTATCACGCGCTTTATTGCCTGGCTGATCGAGTTCCTGCTCGACATCGGCAACGTCGTGCGAAACTTTACGCTGTATCGGTTTTTTGTCGGTGTTCTGAATGGTTTCTACCGGTTGGTGGATTTCTTCGGACGGGATCGCAAAACGAACGCACCGGCCGCCATCACACCGACCACCGCCGACGCGGCGGTGGTGAGCAGTGGTAGTGAGAGTGGCATGGGAAGTTTGACCAGCGTCAGCGCTACCTTCGCCACCACGAAGGCTCTAGCGCGTGGGGCTGACGATATTCTGAAACGATTGACCATCGGCATCATTTGAGTGTCCGGATGAAGTTCCATTTTTTCACTAGTGCAAATGCGTACATGTGTGCCTGCATGTATGATGGTGCTTTGTGTTTGTGTGTGAATAAGGTGCACTTGCTCTTTTCTCTTGCTCCTTTCCTTGCTATGCTTTCCTTTCCGCAAATTATCCGGACTCCGCTCCGGTACTCACACGATTACGTCTTAGACACGCTTCTGCTGGACAACGACCAGTTGCCAATGCCTAGCTATATACATTGCTTTTACTATTTCATTCTGTTGTGTCGTTTCTATCACGCGCTGTGTATTTTTTACCGGATCGAACTATTAACCCAATAAAGCATCACAGGCTCGGCACCTTTGAACACACATAAACGCATCGTTTTTGTTGCACTGGCTTCATTTTATTTCTGTACTCTATCGCCCGCGCCGTCACCACTCTCTTGCTGTCTTGTATCGTTCCGTTTGCTCGTTGTCTCGTCTCCTCGTGTCGGTTTGGAATTGTCTTTTGGGGTAGATTTAGTAGCTGGTAGCAGGTTAACACGATTGTAGGACAATTTTCATTTGGTAACACGGCATCCTACCGCTTTTGCACGCTGATCTAACACACATCTACTAAGTTTTTTTAACATGATAGGGCAAACCAATACAAATTACACGTAAATAATGTATTAATCTTACTACACAACTGCCAGTTGGTGTCGAGGCGGATGATATATTTTGTAACGAAAAGTTCAAGGCCACATGGCGATATCATCTGTGGTAGTTATGTTTAACTCATAACAACATCTTCTATACTGATACTTTTGCCCTATCATGTGAAAGATTATTTATCATGTTATTGTAATAACAAATCAGTTCTTGGTAGAGGGTTTACGTTGAGCTATGTCTAGAATTCAGTTTAGCGACATCCCTTGATTGTTATGTAATTAGCGCTCTATCAGTTGATTATTAAAAAAATGTTGCGATACAGGTAAGTACTCCTGAAAGACGCTTATTACGCCAAAACGACAAACTATAGCCCACAACCACAGAAAAAAACACATCGAGGAAAGAAACATTACATATTCGTTCGACATAAAACGCATCTCTAAGTGTAACCATCCACTCTCACCGCACGTACGGCCTCCAAGCACATAATTGTCTTATCTACCGCTCTCTCATTTGGCTACCGCTGCTAGGCGTCCTTGGACGCCCTCTCTGACTGTCGCTGTCCTTCAAAACAGCATCCTTGACCGTGGACAAATAACCTCGGTTCCCACCGGGCTGACCTAGTTTTAGTACTTTCACTTCCAAATAGGTCAGTCACCTTTCGTGTCAGCGAGAATCTAGGTCGCGACCGTGCGACATCTCGTTCGAAGCAAAACAGGTCAAGGTCAGATTTCAAGGTTTTTTACTGCCGCGCTTACCTGCAGTAACTCCCAACCCGAAATGTAATTCGATTACAAAACGCGCTGTGCGTTTCTCCAGTGTGCCTGACGAGTAAATAGACACCAGCACATCTGTTTGCCCTTTCGGTCATACGCTCGTGGTTGTGATGGTGGCGATTGTTTTGGTTAGTTACAGCAGAGACATATAGGAGTAGCCATTCGGGTGTTGTGCGCATGCCCTTGCCCTAGCTGACAACACAACGTTGGGCCTGAAACGTCATTCGTTGGTGAGGTTTTTGTATTTGGAAGTTGTTTCTGTGTTTACTTCGGAAAAAAATCTTCGAAATACTGCAAGAAAACGGCTATTTTGGATTATAATTTGAGTGATAACATAATGCCAGATCGGGATCACCCGAGTGAAACCTAACATCTGGCAAAGCAAATGGAAGACTGGATGATTAGCGCTCTGTTACGTGAATGGCGTGGAGGTTTAAAGGAGCCATTAGTTTTTGGATGCTGCAAACCCCCCTTGGTGGAGAATTCATTAAGATTCCATCCACACCAAATCTGTTCGAACCACTCGACTCGATCGCCTCGAATTCCAGCAGCTAGATGAATCTCAAGTGTCTGGTGAAGGTAGTTCCCGTGTGGTGTCGGCACCGGCGGCAAACCAACGTCTGGCTTCTGTAAGCTGATAATGTTTGTGTCAGTATTTTGGAGCAGTGTTGGGCGTACGAACACGAAACTGTGAGTGAGTAGGTGGAAGGTAGCAGATTGTGAGTCGCGACTCGCCACCACGAAGGGGTCGTCTAGGGTCGAGCCGAAGCGCCACTACCTCGGCGTCACTACCGCTTGGTGTTTGTTTTGCCTTTGGTCGGACGCGTACTAATACCACGTCGTCGGAGTAGTCGGTGGGGAGCTTGCCAAGTGTGTGCATGCGAACGTTGGAGCAGAGGTAGTCGTACCGGTGCACTAGCATAGCACGGTACGGTGATCGTTAACATACACGGCGGTCGATCGTGTGTGTTTGGCAGATAGTGATATAGACGGGCCGCGAATTGCGTGTGATTTTTAATGCCAGAGGAAGCATCGATTACGCGAGAGGAAATACGAATCTGTGGTTTGTTGTCAGTGTGTGGCGTGGGGTGATGGCCTTTTGCGGTTCGATGTGCGGTGGGAATGGACGGTGAGGGTGTGTTTTTCGCGCGGTTAATAGTTGACAAATTCGCTGATCAGTCCAGTACCAGCTACTACCATGTCACGGGTGGCCATGGCCGTCAAGCACAAGTCCCACAGAGGGGTACAGACCGACAGACTGCACGGTACAGAGTGCTCGCCCATACACTTGCAACTGTTTGTTCCATGAGGACATGTCTAACAGCGCTCCGTCACCCATTTCAACTCCTCCAAAACTCCATTCCAGATACGATCGTCTGCTGGGAAGGCCTGCTCAACTGGAGCGAGCGACGCGTCATCAGCAATCAGTTCCTGGATGACATACGCACGCTGAGGGATGTCCTGGAAGAGCTGGGCAGCAAGACGTTCAACATTTGCTCCGAGTCGCACATCCAGCTGGCGATCGATCAGTTGAAGGTAGGTGGGACGCGGTGCTCCATTTCAGAAGCCGGGTAGTTTGTTGTGCGCTAATGGCTCGTGAAGCATATCGGAGAGGGAAGGGCCACGCCACGCTCGATAGAAAGTGAATTACAAAACGAACGTGAACGCCGCATGCGCAGTAGTCGCATCTGTTTGAAAATGCAACGCCTTGTGTACGTGATCATCAGCAAGTAGCGTTAAGTGGTAAAGCGAATGCAGTGCCAATTACTGTGTCGAGTAATTATCAAATACCGTATCTTAAACAGGCGGTCAGACTCACACGGCGGGCAACGATCTTCGTCGATGTCGTAACGCGTGAACGTTCGACACGCCACGTGGAACTGCACGTGTGGTGGACAGCTTAGGGGAAGATCATTACCGGTGCGTGTCGGCGTGTAGATAAGATGATCTTTTTACGCGATAAGTTGCGTTGACGGAGCAGTTTTTGGTGTGAAAAGACCCTATGGCGCTTTCTGTGTGATGAGCACCGAAGCGTATCGAAGCGGAAAGAGGAACAAGATTCGGTGGTTTTTGTGCAAACACGACCCTACGCTGCATGACGTAATCACCCGGACGTGTGAATTGTAGAGCCCTTGTTCGTTTGTCAACTTGTCCTTCGGTCGGTTTCTCTCAACAAATGTCCCTTTCCTTCCCGGCTATTCAAACAGAATGAGCACAAAGTTCTGCAGAACCAGCGGCCCAAGATGCTCACGCTGAACGCGACCGTTCACAACTGGGTGTCGAATCAGGAGCAGCAGCGCAAGGAACTGCTCGACCCGTCCGTCGACGGCCGGCTGGAGCAGCTGGAGCGCGAGAAGAACTTTGATCGCTGCATCGGAGGCCACTGCGGTGAATGCTACGATTGCCTGCACGATATTCGCATGGATACGTCGGTCAATCGGGAGCTGAAGTATGGCATTACCACACTCTACAGTACCTGGGATGAGGCCGAAGTGAGGTGAGTGTATTCTTACAGCGTTGCTCGCTTTAACACTGTATTTCAAATGCCCTCAATCATGCCTCCTCTTCCAGGATAAGGAACCGCATCGAAAACCTGACCACCTCCATGATGACCTGGAAGCAGCTGGAGGATGGGTTGAGCGATTTTCGTGACACTCTGGACCGGGACCGTGGAAAGCTTCAAGGTATTGAAGGCGCCCTCCAGAGTGGTGGCGGCCGTCCGACCGAGGAGATCGTCAACAGCGTGAAGGAGGTCGTGAAGGCCCTCTCGGAGAAGGTGGATCCGCTTTTTCATGAGCAGCAGCAGCAGCAGCAGCATCAGAACGGTGCTCTCGAGTCCGGAACTCACTTTCAAGAGTCCAACCAGCAGGAGAACCTGCAACTGCTGGCACCCGCGCTGTCGGCTGCGTGCGTTAAGCTTTCGTCGAATGGTTCTCTGTCTGATAGTGGCATTTCCGACGGTGGTGGCATGTCTGATGGCAGTCTATCGGAGCGCGAGCGACGATTGAACGCCCTGAAGCGGCTTGTAAAGCAGCTGGAGGTATCGCTCGCGCCGGGCAGCGATGCGATGCAGACCATAACGAAGCGACTCGAGATGGCTGAGCATGATCTGCGCTCGCTGCAGAACACCTGCCGAAAGATTATCATGAACGAAAAGAACCACCAGGAGCAGCAGTTGCAAGTGCAGCTACAGCAGCAGCAGAGGGATCGCTCATCTGGTCGGGATTCGGCTGACGGTAACAATAACAATAGCATGGCGGTGAAGAACAAGAACAAGAAGTCACCTTCACGGTAAGCTTTTGCTACTCTAAACTATTTGAATTGGAAAACCAAATACTAAACCTTTTCTTCCTTCAAAACCGCAGCAAAAAGCATCGAAACGGAGGCCAGGGTCGCAGTCAGTCGAACACATCCGCCGAAGCAACGGAAAACGAAGACGATGACCACCTGGCACTGCTGCACCAGCAGCAGTCGCGCAACCACCAGGAACTCCAGCGGGAGCATCTGCTGGCGATGCAAAAATCCGCCCAGCTCGGGATCGTGCAGACCACCAAGATGAAGCTGTCGCAGAATCGCTGGGTATGGCGCATCACCAAGATCGCCGTACCGGTCCAGCTGGCCCTGGTGTTGGTGATGTGTGCGGCCTGCTTCTTCGAACCGCACTGCTGCGATGCGCTCAACACGTACACGATGAGCTTCACGCCCCAGCTGCGCTACATGAAGGGGCCACCTCCGATCTAGTGCGAGCGAGAGCGAGAAGGAAGCTGGATGCATTCGCGTACCGATGAGCGCGCGAGTGTGGTTTTAATTATTTGGATAGATTTTTATATCCTGGAGATATAACGCTTTTTTGGTTGATTAGTTACTAAAGTATTGCGAATCGTACGGTCAGCGTGTGTTGACATGCATGGTACAATACGTTCCCCACTACTATACACATACACATACACACCAACACTTTAATTCATTTTCCAATCGTCCCCATTTAGCGTTCTTCCTACATGTTCATAAGCTTGTCATCTTTACTCTGTAAGCGATCTATATTTTCTATATTTTCTTATAGCATATTTTAGGAAACAAGTATGCTAAACGCGCGGTTTAAGAAGCCCGAACTGTGGATCATACTCCTAGTATTTTTATCTTCTCTTTCCCCTCTAGAGTTTATATTTATTAGCGAGTGGCGTTAGAAGCTTCGAATCAAATGTACAATACCATCCGTTCGTTCGATTCGTACGGACTGGCGATGTTATTTAATCGTAAGCCATCGTGTGTAAGAGAAGAATCGTAGGAATTATTGCCTCTTTTGAATTATTTCGATGAAATATCTTCCTTACTAGCCCAGCGAGCATACCGGAAGATAAATTGTAATTCACATTCTCCACAATTATTTTTGTTTACAATACAAAAAAGCTACAAAAACAGCAGCAAATTGCTTACATTTTCAGCATCTTTATCGTACCCAAGATAAGAGTACTAACAACGTATTGTAAAATGATCTAACAAAACTGAAACTTAAATACCCGCGCAGCAGAGAGCAAGCAGAACGTGGTACGCCTAATGCAACGAATCAAAAGAGTGCCTTTTTCAAAAGACAAAAGCAGAAGCAGAGAGGTAGTTGAACTTACCACAACAACAAAAAATCTCTGACAAGACTGTTTTTTGTAGCGAGAGAGGCGAACTTTATACACATATTTCCATTTCTTCCAGTGATAATAGCTTCCCCATCGCAGCGTAATGCGTGTTCGTTTTATTAAATAGCACCACAGCAAAGTAGTTAAAGTGAAGTGGAAAGGACAACTGCCATTTTCGTGTCTCGGTCGTGCTACTTACCAACCGCCCCACTCCGTGTCTCGACACCGCTAGTATTTTGTGTATATTTTTGCCCAGAAAAAGGTCACTCTATACTGTATCCGTTGTCCGTGTTTCTAATGCATTCGTTCAGTTTTTTTTATTGATACGCGAACGTGTATACTTACCCACTACTATCTTACCTCGGTGTAATATGTTGTTCGTGGATTAGTTAGAACTAGCCGTGTACTGTAAAAAAATAGACCCGGCGCTCAACCTTGCGAGAAAGCCGGGCTTTGATGTATTTTTTCGCTCTATTTCGGGAGTCATTCTTGTCTCGGTTCATTCCTTACTCTCGATTGTTCGTGGGCACAAAGCAAATAGCAGATGAAAAAGAACTAGAAAAAACCCAACAAATAGGAGCTAAGGAATTGAGTTTTAAGGATCCCGCTGCCGCGTTACTTCCGGTTGTTGTAAACACTAATGGCCAAGAGTTAAGAGGTTTATTTTTTTGGTTTCGTTCGCGCTACTTTTATTGAGTAAGTAAATGAGTTAGGCGACAGGAGCGGCGGAAGCTTTGGAGGATGTTCGTTTCTTTCTCCCGCCTGGAGTCGAGTCTTTGGAAGGCCGATTCCAGCAGAAAAGGCGAATACGCAATACAAACATGCAATACACAACACACAGACCAGACGGAAGACGTCGTCGTGAAGAAGAGAAAACGAAGGGAATAAACTTTTACATTTTCCTACAACATTTAACGCGCTTTCGTATGTTTTCAGCTCCGAAACTAGCGCCCCGGCGAGACTAATATCCGAACATGAATATGACGTCGAGATCGATGTAAATCCTGGTGGCGTCATCAGATTAGATAATTCTTTGTCTTATTTTGCAGCTCCCAAAATCTCATTAATTCCTCCCAGAATGTAACCCCAAAAGTGCCCAATTTGCAGCAATCAAACCATCTGCGGAAGAGTTCAGGTTTGTTGCAAAGCTTCTAAACCGAAGATCACCGTTAATAATTACACGAAGAGCCTCGGGTCTCTATCTCTCTGCGCACGGAGTGTCTAGAACGATCGTGGATATCAGCTAGCGCTGCTCTGGTCTTGACGTCCTCGGATCGGTTCTGAAGCGTCATGCTCTCGTCATTGGCGTGACCTAGCCCGGGGAGTGGGCAGATTTGCTAATTCACAGATCAACACGCGCAGGCGCTCGGAACGTTCTGACTTCTCTGCTACCCACAAATCGTGGCATTGTTAGCTACATGTTTTTTGTATTGGCATTTGAACCAATACCCACAATTCTTCCTCTAGCCGGATGTTGTAAGTCCGCGGGATCGCATAATTACATACGAACACTCCGTGCCCTCGTTGGAGCCCGAGATCGGATGGGTGCGATAGTGCGTGATCCATCTGCGGCACGTGCTGATACTTAGAGCGGTCGTCTTTTTGACGCATGAGGTGCCTCCTCCCGTATTGTACGAGTGTATTTCATTAATGAACTGCTAACGATGCTCCCGTGCTGGGTATTCGTCATACTCTTGGAAGAATGCGAAGCGGATTTTATTCTAAAAGATGTTCTTCGAGTTATAGCAATCGGCCCACCAAAAAAAAAAAATGTAACAGTGTTACGTAAGTCTCGTAATCTCGTACCTGTATCTCTGTTTCTATATAATCATGTTAGCATATTCGTCTTTAATCCACGCCCTACGCGTAGGGATGGGAATCGGCCGAGCTAACAATGTCGGGAGTGTGCAATTAGAGAACCTAAACGTCCACTAATTGTCCGGCGTATGGTTCCGTGATGCGTTGCAACAAAAATGCAAGGATCCGCCTTGAATGGAATGCTTGAGCCGCTTTTCTTGTGCTCCTACGAAGGACGGCTGTTACTTGACGGAACGCACGCGCGGGTTTTTGATAACGCCAGTGTGTGAGCATGAGGGAGTCCTTAGCCGAGTCGAGCTCTTCATTCGCTCTGCTCCCCCCACCACGCGTAATTGGTGGAATCTTGAACTGGAATGACTACGATGCACGCAACCACTACTTGGTGCGGCTCCTCTCCGTACTCTACTCCCCCCGTCCAACACGTTTGGACTAAGTAACCAACTAATCGGCAGTACAATATAGATAAATAGACTAGTCGATCGGTACGGCGGCGTCAGTAGGTGCTCGGAACCTCACCAGTGCTGTTCTAAGACGCTTCTAGCCGGCTAGTGCACTGTTCTCGTCTTCCCTCCCGGGCAAGCCAACACCGTCCGTGTGTGCGTCCTTCGTTTGGTGAGGCTTCTGTGTGTTGGTGCGTGTGCGCGTTTACCTGGCCAAGTTCAAACCAGCTCTGCTCGGCGCGTCTCCAAAGAAAACGGCACCAGCTCCACGGGTTACCGCGAACGAGGCCACATTCGGAATGAGAGCGGCGACAGCGACCAAGGCCACGATGGCGAATCGGCTGCTGACGGTGGGCTACGCACTGGTCACTGCCGGGGCCATGATCAGCCTGGTCGGTGCCGGTTTGCGTGAGTATCTCGCGGGGCTAATTGGTGGTGGGCACTACTTGGTGTTGGCATTAATGGGGTGACAATTTTCGCCTCTAAGTAGCGATCTACTAGCGGCGACAATCTCAACGGCTTAACCGATCGCATCTTCAGCTATTGACGGCGGATTACATCACGCTGATAGGTGTGGGATGATTGATAGTGTGAAAAGTTCGTCCAGTCGTTAGTCTTCGAACTGGTACCGGTACTCACCTTTGGCCCAGATCGACCGGTTTGGCAAGGGGGGGTGGAACAAAACGGTGCTGATTATTGAACCGGATATTTTATCCATCCATCTTCCACGATGCGTCCGAGTCATTAATTACGGCGCGAAGTGACACACTGGGAAGATGAGATTAAACAATTAAATATTATTATCGGTTCTAGGAGTTGATCACATAACCTCGTTGTCTGGGAATGACACTCTCCAGGTTGAACCCATCACATGTAGGGTTCCATCCTTGTATTTACTTTGAAAAACTCCACTAGAACACTAGAAAGTTCTCGATTATATCTTAAACTTTTCCTTTTAGGAGAAACCCTGTTTTAAGGTTAGAAATAAGAATCCGGACGTACCGCATGCAAAAAGTTTCTTAACTTTGAGTCCTTTTGGTAAAAAGCCTGTTTCCAGGTTAGGAATCCATTAGTTGCTATACGTATCCCTTTTTTAGACATTTAGAAATGCAGCTGAATCTCTTTATGATCTTGTATTTTTTTTAAACACATCGCAGGAATATCCATTCGTTTATTCGATATTTTGCTACATTTATTATATTCTATAGAACTCTAAAGAATCTTATCTAGGTGCCCTTCCTATAGGTCATAGGCAAGTTCGTCGCTTTTTTATCAGAAATTGCACGTCTCTCTAATTGGATTGTACAGCATTCTCTCTCTCTCTCTCTGTTTCTGTTTAGTCAGATCATCTGTCCATCCACCATGTTAATGTCACACACTCAATTACACCCCGATCAGTCACACAGATTAATGAGGATCATTTCTTATCCAGAAGATCATGATCTGCACCCCCTGATAATCATGTGATGATGAGCCCAACGCAGTGAACGATCGCCCTCTCCGCTACCAACGCGCTTAATAAAAATGTTCACTTTGTGGGCGATCGTCAGATGATCGGGCCGGGTTTTGCGAATGCATATTATCAGCGGTCGGCCGGACTCACTGCTGTGCGCCCTGCTTAACAAGGGGTTCGCTTCCCAGCGCCAACCTGTGGCTCGGGCTATTATCAGGGAGTTTTACATTTTCGCAAACCAAACATTAGCATCTGGAACGGGTGGAAAGGCATCAGCATTGTTATTGATCGTTGGGGAGACGATTTGGGGAGGGAAGGATTTTTCTCTTTAATGAGCGCGCGATCATCTCGATCGCGCATGGTGCATCGGGCTTTTCACACGATCCAGTAGCCCCCGCCAATAGTTGCAGTTCCTGGTTTGATAAAGCAAACGCCCTGGCTAATTGGTGCGTCAATTCTCTTGACGGTTTGCTTTGGGTCCGACTCCGACTGTGTGAGTGTGTGTTTGGAATGTTTGTTTTTAGACCGGAACATTATTTTATTTTACCATTAATTATCGCTCGCAACACCAGCGCCGAGAAGCCGTGTTTTTATCACCAAAGCAATCTAAGACCTGCATACGGCACGGGTCGACGGTGCGTGATATTTTGAACGCGAGCGCGCGCGATAGTGCAAGAAAAACGTGACACCGTTCTTTATTCTCAGGAAGGGGCCCGCAAGCCAATGCCAACGGCTTCGTTGGACCACGTCGCCGCATTCTGTATCTGAGGCGAGAGACAAAAACGGACAACAACAGGATGTGTCTGCGCCGCTCAAAACTGATAGGGAAAGGAAAAAAAGATTATGTGCCGAGACAGCACCGCGATAAAACCAAACAAAAACGCGCACAACTAGATCACACACACATTCAAACACGTACGCGATACCAGAATCACAAACATCATAAACAAAGGAGATAAAAACGAATCAGGAACATCAGGCACAGCGCAGCAACTGCCGGTGCTTTTGTCAGAAAACTTCCCCCGCTGCTAAGTACGGTTGTTGTTTTTCTCTCCAATTGTACCCATTTGTCAACCGGCTGCCCTGTCGATCGTGTCCTGGAACGGGTTTTCGTCGCGAGCTGAGCGTAAACCGTCGTCCCTCCCCAACGACTAAATCAGGTCGGATCAGGTGTGGATGTGGATAATCTGCAATGCGAAACTCACAGACGATCTCACACGGGCACCTGTCACCTGTCAGAACGGCACGGGGAATTCACTGACTGATTATGCTGGTAAACTGGTTGCATTCCGTTATGGATTCCACGTTGCGCGTCGCGCAAAATCCCTATCCTGTCGATTGCGACCCGCTTCGGTAGAGTACGGCACCCGCGAGCGGGAGGGTTCGTTGCGTACGGAGCGGTTGGCATTGAAGTCTTTCGTACGATTTCGACGCTCGCGGATGAACCGAAACTCAGTCAAGTTCAAGGTGAATCAAGGTGATTTTCCGATCACCTTGCCTTAACCGCTAGGCACACACACACACACGCACGTACACGCACACATACTGTTTGCTTCCTTTTTCCGCAAAGCAAAGCCCGCACGCTGAATTAAATTATCTTAACGAAGCTTTTCCGAGACGGATTGGGTCTTGTGGTGGCATCGCGGTATATGAAAGCCTACCTTCTGGACGGTTGATTGATGCCCGGAAACAACCGATCCGACGTGAACATGCGCGTTTCGTACGCACGAGAGCTAGGCACGATCGTGCCGCATATGTTTTGCTCCGCCCGCACGATTAGTCAGACCCGGTTCCCGTCCCGGGAGCATTCTTACAGCTTGCAGCTTTTAACGCAACCTACCCGTGCAAAAACACACCAATGACACTGTCGGCTAATAGATCGTGTGTCAAAAAGGTGTGATCTTTTGCACCCACACCCACCCAGGACACTTCATCCCGACGCCCTATCCCGGCCGAAGCTGCCGAACAGGAGAAAACAAACTTATTTGCAATGCCATAAAACGGCGCGGGATTTGCGATCGTCCAGAACGCTTTTACGCATTTTCCACTCCGCCGCGAGGAGAGCCATCTTTTAAGCGGCTAATTTAATCTTCAAACAAAAAGCCCGCACCCGCGGAGTGGCGTTCTTTATATCTACTCTAATTATAGATTCAGCAGCACCAGCAGCAGAAGCAGAGCCCTTTCTGCACTTTGTGGACGGCTGTTAAAAAGTGAAACCGGTTCGTCGCCTGCTCGCCCGGTGAATCGCGCCGTCCCTAGCGTGCCGGTCCCGGTCACTTACCCGCGACTAACGAGTGACAGTCGGGAGGGATTTGCCCACCATTTCAAGAGCAGAACACACACACACACGCACGCACACATAAAAAGGGATTTGTACCGCTCGCCATACGGATTCTGTTTTGGTGGCTCGGTGATTCACGCGAATTATGATTAGCGATTTAGATCGCAAGCGACGAACCGGGCCGTGTGGAGAGGGAGGTGGAATTAAGCAAGTGAGGCGTCTGCGCGCGCGCACACACACGCGTGTGTGTGTGTTTAAGGTGTCTATAAAACGATGAGAACGCGAGAACGATGCGCAACACTCGGTCGGAGTGCGCGTGACGGACAACTCGTGGCTGGTGGAAACACGCCGAGCGGCTTCCCTTCGTTTTCTCGGGCAAACGGTTGCAGTTTGAGTAGAATCAATATTTGAAATAGAGCTTAGAGTGAATCGCAAAGATCGAAGATGCAGTCCAGTACGTCCAGTACTCGAGTGGCCCAATCGGTCGTGCTCGCAGCCGTACTCGTGCTCCTGGCGGTTCATTATAGTGGTGCCGTATTTCGTACGTATCCTTGCGGGCTTCAATAGAGGAGGAAGAAAAAACCCGAACAAACGAGGAAGCAAAATTGTTCGTTTATCGAGAAGATCGAGAAGATCGAGTGCCGCTATCGATGCCCTGTGAATCGCTCGAGTTTATAAAACAATTGGAGTGAATTGTGTTGCTGCTACTATTGTGTTGTTGCCCTGTGGCGGGTTCTCAGCCGTTCTCGGCATAGGAAATTAGCTACTGACGTGATTAACCTCCGTTGGAGTGTGCTGAAAAGTGAACCGTTTTGAAGTTGGTTTATTACCTAACATAATTCGGGATATAAAGTGTTCCCCGCCACGCATCACTGGCCTCTCGGTATTGATCCGTAACCAGAGTGGAGGACACTGGCCAGTTCTGCTAGTTCAGCGAAAGATAAACATTCAGAAAGTCTTAATATCAAATTTCGCCCTCATAAAACTCGGTTTATGGTGTGTTCAAATCAATCATAGCAGCCATAGATTAATTGTCTCGCTAGAGTTTGACGGTCACTAACATTGGGTGGCGCCATCTCTTGACGAGTGGCGCAACTAATAAATAAACTTTTCATCCTGTTCAATCTTGCCAAAGACCAGAACGAACGTAGCTTAAGTAGAATAATTTGAGGGGTCAGTTGTTTTTGTTATAAATATTTAATATTATTCGATTATCAAACTATTCGATTCAATGAACTTCGATTAGAACATACAAAGCTAATGCTGGATAGGAAGTTGGATCTCATTGTTTTTTTCCTTTTACAAGGCAAAAGCGGAACGTGATTATATAAATATTTACGATGGGTGTTGAAAACCCCCCCCGCTGAGGTGGAAAAACAATTCAAATTAATGCTGCAATCGAATGAAATCATTTTCGATGATTTTATCAATCACACTTTACACCCTTCCCTTTGCAGCTACCGTTTTACGTGCCTGCCCGCGAAACTCGACCGACCTGAACCAGTGCATCATCGACGTGGTGAACGAGCTGCGACCCCGCCTGGCCACCGGCGATTTCGGCGAGAACTTCACCATCACCTCGCTCGAACCGATCAAGATCGATCGGTTGACGATCGAGCGGGGCGAAAACTTTAAGGCGAACTTCACCAACTTCCGGATCAGCGGCGCAACGCACGAGAAGACGGGTTTCATCGTCAAGAAGCTGAAGTATGTATTTTTTAGGTTTTTTGGCGAGATCATATTGTAATCGTGTTTGTGTTGCTTTAGAACCGATTTGCCGACCCGCCAGATCAATGCCACTCTTCTACTCCCGAAGCTGCAGGTGAACTCGAAGTACTCCCTCAAGATGAGCATTCTCGTGCTGCAGATTAATGGTGACGGCGATCTGCAGGTTAACTTGAGTACGTATTCCCTTAAATTCAGCAAAAAGTCCTTTCATTAACCCACTTTCAACGGTACCCCGTACAGCGGACACGAAGGTGAGCCTGAAGCTAACGTTCTACACCGAGATGGTCGATGGCGAGGAGTACTTCCGCTTCAATCCGATCGGGCTGAAGGTGAAGTTCGGTAAGGCGCGTTTCTACCTGAAGAATCTGTTCAACGGCGACCCGACGCTCGAGATGATCGGCAACCAGGCGATCAACGAGAATCCGGACGTGCTGCTGGACGAGGTGAAGGGCGGCATCGAGGAGAACCTGGCCAAGCTGTTCACGAAGATCGCGGGCGAGGTGGTGAAGGACGCACTGTTCGAGGAGGTGTTCCCGTGGAGCTAAAATTCCCACCCGGGGCGTATGTGTGATACTTAGTGAGGAAAAAACGACACGTTTTAAAAATGTAACGAGATGTAGCAAGAAAAAGAAACGAACGCGTTAGTTGTGTAGGGCTGTTTTCTCATGTGTGATGTGTGCTTTACTGTTGGTTTACTGTTCCTTAAGACGTCTCTGTTACACGGCATATATCGATTCGAAATCGGAAGGCAATAAACTTAAACAGCATTTTTCAAAGTTTGTACAAAACTACTTGTGTATTGTGTATGTTATAACGTATATTTTGAAAAATATCATCATTTTAGTTTCAGCTACCGTCCGCATATGGCGCTGCTGTCGGTGTTTTTGCTCACGAATTGCATACTTTCGGTATATTTCGACCAGTTTGTCCGATGCTACCATTTTGACACAGTCCCCTATTGACAAGGATTGTAACAAAATACATGCTCGTTACCTTTGGCTTAAAGTGGCTATAACAGATGTGTGCTGATGAAACTAAAGAAAAACGAAAGCGCAGAAAACTTTAAAGCGTAGCTTGTTGTTTCACTATAAATAACCCGAAATCAAGCCGAATCGTCAAGCAAGTCATACAAGTTTTAGAGCGATTTGCATGCAATTTCATCCAATTTCTATTTGATTCGAATATTTTTCCGTTTATTTGCTGAAAAATGATTATAACACTATTCTGCTTAATTTGGACCATAAATTATTTAATCAGTATTAATGGATTGTATTTGACTCATTTTTGTCAGGCAAGGATCCTGATCATCCAAAGTATGTGCAATATTATTATAATTCAAGTAAAATATTACATTTTGAAACACTTTGTTCAAAACCCATTGATCACCTCTTTCCGATCAAACGAAACATCCCAAAGCGAAACATCAATTCTAATCAATCCGTTGCGGAAAAGCACACAAACCAGCGTCGAGAGATCAGGCATCGTTTCCCCGTTAAAGCCCACAGCCACGACCATGGGAAACCCGTCAGCAGCGTACCAAAGCGACATGCTGCTGGCCCTGCTCCGGTGCTAGAAAGTTCCTTCGAAAGGGGTTTTTACTGTGCCTTTTGATAAATCCCGCCCGATCACCGGCATCGGGAAGGCGCTCTCAGAACGGGCCTAACTGTGATATGTTGAATAAACATAGCGCACCGAAATTCCTTCACGGCACGCTTCCCGCTTGGCCTGTCACCCGATCTGTTTGTTTTTCCAATTGGCTGTGTCCGCTTTGCCCCTGGTCTTTTCAGCCCCACTCGAACAGGCTCCCCGAGATAAAAACAAACAAATAAAGCAGCCACCCCGAAAACAACAGCACATTCCGCCGAATTGGTAGTTTAGTGACTGGCCGCAGAAGGAAAACAACACACACAGCGAGGGATGGCAGGAGATTCTTGCAGATTTTTTTGTTATGTTGACGATGACGTCACCGACGGACAGGTGGATAGCGGGTGCCCATTGCGGTATTGATCCAGTGAGTTTTGAAATCTATATCCGGATTGGGATTGAAAGTCAGAACGAATCGAAGATCACCTTCTCATGCGTTGCGCTCCGTCCGGAACTGACGCCTCGCGCGGAGGCTCAACCACTTGTTGACCTACCCCGAGTCCGAGGTCCCGCGTTCTCCACAGGGAAGGTTCCCCCTTCGTAAGTGTGCCCCCTCGCCGATCGTGTGTGTCTTCATCGTCGTCGTCGTCGTCGCCCGCGTACTCGCGCACTTCGCGCTCGATGTGTGCGTGATCCTCATCTATAAAAGCCAGCGTCCCGCCGATCACCGAGTCACAGTAGCGATCGTTGTGCGTTCGATTTCGCAGCCAGCGAAGCCTCTCTCGTTCTTCGTTTTGGAACTCGTAAGCAAAGCCACAAAAACAAAACCCCTCCGCGCCATCGGGAGGAAAGTAAAAGAAAAGTGAGAGTGCACAGCAGCAAGAAACCTTTCGTTAAGGCAGCTCGAAATCGTTCGTTCGGTACGCAAGTTCACGGTCACGCGGTCACCGAAACGGTGTCGGCCACGGAAGTGAAGTGTGTCTGTTTGGGAGTTTGGGAAGAAAGTGAAACCGATCGCTACGAGTATGCTGCAGTCGGGTGGCAGCAGCACAAGCATGGTCTGTTTCGTCGCACTGGCAGTGATCGCGTGCATCGGTGGAAGCCACGCCGCTGTTCGTAAGTGTCCAGGATACTGGAGATTCGTCAATTCAGTTACATTTCTAACCCCTCCAAATGTGCGGCTACGTAATGAGGTACTAATCAGTGTCATTACCCTCCGATTCGGAGCAAGCGCAAGGTTTCCCACGATGTTCGTTCCGTTACTCAACATCGCAATCTCGGGCGGAACTATTTCCGCCGGCTGGAAAATTGTCTGGAATCCACCCAGTACAAGTCAGGTGGAATGGTAATGCGTATAATTTAGTGATTGAGATGTGCGCGAAGATTCGCGAGAGACTTCAATAGAATGGTGTGATCGTATCGGTTTGGGGGATATAACAATTGGCGCAGTAATTGGGCGTACTAGATGAAACCTGGCACGTGCATTTATTGATTGATATTTTTAGCATTAAAAAATAAGTGACGATAAGTTCTAAATTGGAAGATTTTGCACAGAAGAGATCGTGATCTTGAATAAATTATCTAAATGAGATCTTTGAAATTTAGTTGAAGTTTTTTTTCAACGTTATTAATTTGACCTATTAGATTTATATCTTCAATTTTTATCGTTGGACTTATCTATGTTGTTAAAAGAAATGAAATTAGACAAAACTAGACACAAAATCATTACTCCAACAGTACCACGTCCATGATATTAGCATGTATTCAAAAACGTTGATCAAAGCAACCATGGTAGAATAAAACGAAGAGAGCGCCATCTTCAGGTCAGCGGAGACTAGATATGTTACCCAAACCTGTCAAAGCAGAGCCTAGTCAGATGAAAGCACAAACTCAAAACTGTGATAGATTTCGTTTCAAAATTAAAGTAACACAATCACCAAATATGCAGAAAATACCCTTATAATCCCACACAAGATAGATGCTTGAACATCACCATTACCAACATTACCAACCTACAGTGGGATTGATTTCAAATGGACAGTCATCCATCAGTGGCGCCTCTCCAGCAAACACACACGAAACATGCAATTTCCCCCAACAACGCGCGCACCTGAAAGCGCACACCGCACTCTAATGAGCCGTGGAATGACATGTTGCGGGCATGCCAATTCGCAGTAGATCACCCGATCCAGATATCCTTATCAAGCCCAACAGCAATTTTTAAGTGGCCACACGAGCCACCGTTCTCGAACAAAAACGTGACTCCTCCGGGAACTCAACTCCGCACGGGCCCCCCCTGTGAGATTAATGCTTACGCGCACTGTAATCGGAGTTCGAAAGGTCGTCGTGGCGCTGCTTTGCATGAGCTAATTGTGCACGCGGAAACTCGCGTAACGGAATCGGGTCTAACCTGCTGCACGGTATCCTCGTGACCGTTATTACCCCGGCAGGTCACATGGAGCGGTAATAGCCCGGTACGCCACCGAGGGAGGTGCCTGTCCTGGCCCTGGCTCGCTGTGACAACGGTCGCGTTTGACCGGTTTCGGTCGAGATCGCGGGCCAGCTGACTTGACGTCACAGAAGGTGTCTAATTTGTTGACCGATTAACCGATGAACTTGTGCCGAGTACGACCCTTGCGCGAAGGTCACAGCGCCGTATCCACCCAACTGGAACAGTAATTTCGACGATTGCGCGCGTGTGTGTCCGTCGGGTAATGGCTACCAAAACAAGACGGTGTGTGGATGAGTTTTAATTTTCAAATCACGCACACCGCTTACGACGACGATGCGACTGGCAGAACCTTCTGGCACGGGAGCTCGAGAGCGATCGATTGAAAGGGAGTGTCGATCAATCGGACACTGTTTTAGTATTCTCACAATGTTGTCTCCTTATGGGGCGCGTCATTGAAGGCGGGTGCGACATTGACATCCACCGGAACGTGCTCCGGGAGATATGAGTTGCCTGCGAGTTCCGGTCATCCGTCATATTAACGTCTCCTTCTTGATACCCGTACCCTTTCAGCACCCTCCATCAAAGTATGCTCGCGGAACGATCCCGAACTGAGCCGGTGTGTCACCGAGTCCGTCAACGATCTCCGGCCGCGGTTGGCGTCGGGCAAGATCTCCGATGAGTTCCGAATTCCTCCACTGGAGCCGTTGGCTCTCTCGACGGTCAACATGGACCGTGGGGCAGAGTTTAAGGCGACGTTCAGCGAACTGCTCGTCTCTGGTCCGAGCAAGTTCAAGATCGATAACTTGAAGTGAGTGGACTTGAAAGCACGTTGCGAACTCCTCCTCTCTAACGTGATCTTCGCACAATCCCACAGGGTGAACATCGAGAAGCTAATCTTTGACTTCAACATCTTCCTGCCGAAGCTGTCCTTCAAGGGAAAGTACGATCTGAAGATTAAGCTGCTCCTCCTCAACATTGCCGGCGTTGGTGATCTCACTGGAGTGATTGGTACGTATCGCGACCCTTCTGTGATCGTGTCGTCAAATATCCTAACCGCAAAATGTCTCGTGCCACGCAGAAAACAACCACGCGCGAGTTAAGCTACTGTGCGAGAAGTACACGATGGACGGCAAGGAGTACATGCGCGTGAAGAAGCTGCTCGTCCGCATCCAGATCGAGAAGGGCCGGTTCGACATGAAGGATCTGTTCCGCGGTGACCCGGTCCTCAGCCAGGCCGGCAATCAGTTCATCAACGAGAACTCGCGGCTCTTCCTGGACGAGCTGACGCCCGGCCTGGAGCGCAGCCTGTCCGACACGTTCAAGTCGACCGCGAACGAGATCATGCAGCAGGCTACGTTCGACGAAATCTTCCCGGCGTAACGTAGCCCGTGGATGGCGGGCACCCGCGGGCCACCCGCGGGTGAACGACGACAGTGACGATGATCTGTGATTCTTGTGCGTGCGCGTCGAATTGGCAGCCCGGCGGGTCTCTCTTACTTTCTCTCTCTCTCTCGCTCTCCGAGCTGCGCATTCGCCAGTAGCGTTAGTGATGTACCTTGTAGCTCGTACGGTAGGAACGGGGATAAATGGTTTTGTGTGTAAAAGCAATAAAGCAGAGAACGCCGACAGCGCGTGTGAGCTGCGTTCCGTGAGAAGCGATCGGAAGCAGGAACCTAACTGTACCAGACGGTGTGACGTGTGTCAACGCGTGCGTTTCCGACCGGCAGCATCCGAAAATACCCTCCCCGACAGTGAGCATGAATGACAGGGCGGAAAATTGTCTGCGAGCAATCTTTTCATCAGCATCTCTTGTCTGTCTGATCTGTCTGATCTCGGTGCGCTGAACTGCTTCCGTGTGCGATGATGCGGCATTAACTCCAATCGTGCGATGGCGCCTCGCTAACACACAGTGCGATCAAGATGTTCACGAAATTCCAAGACGCAATTGGGCTGGGAATTCGAAAAAGGTTTCCTCGGGAGATAATGGTAGATCCATAGAATTTGAAAAAAAAACCTCAAGAGGCGGCATTCATCATATTGATCTGTACGGCAACAACAGGAGAAGGCTAGAAAACCCATATCGTAATAACCACTCACTTATCCGCTTTCATTATTCGCTCGATCGGCAATCGAGTTGATGCCTGAGAATTTCTCACTTGCGTGAAGAGCCGCCAAGGCATAGCGCTTGGATTGAACATAAACGTGATATGATTCATGCGCGAACCTGCGTCACACTGCTAGTGAGATGCATTTCCCCGTTGATCTGCTTTCAAATGCGCAGCGAAGCGTCACACAAAAGTGTAGCTAGTGAGTGGTTTGATTAGGTCACAATTAAAATCAATGTATTGAGAACGATAATCAGTGCTTTTGCTCTTGACTGATAACTAGAAGAGAGTCCATAATTGGCTCATCGAGTGCTAATAGGCCAGGCCGAATCTGTAGCATCAACAAAAAATCAATGCTATCTTGGATGTTGAATGGCTTGTGGAGCTTTAATGGCTACTACGATATGAAAATATCTTTCTTCTTAAAATCTAATCTGTAAAATTATGGGAATGTATCCATGAAAACTGATTGCACTGAGTCACATCTCTCGTGTCTCTTCACGTCGTCACCTCAGGTCACGTGTCAGCGGAGTTGATAACGATCGGCGCAGTGTTCCCAGAACCCAACGACAGTTGCACTTTTTGATAGCATCTTCCGACTAGATAATGTATCCTATCTCCACTGTCCTCTTTCGGTGTTGCGATTCGTATGCCTAGTTTTGTTCTGTTATTTCCTTCAGTTCGCCTACCAAGCTTGCAGCAGCTGGTCCACGCCCGGAGCGTCAAACGTCATTCCAAGAAAACGACGATAATGGGCATTAAGAGTGGCGTTCGTCTTTGGCCATTGTCGCTCGGTTCGGCCGCATCAATCCCAACTCTCTGCTCTGCTGAAAGGAGACCCAGGCACAGGGCGCAGTGTGTGACACACGGGCAAGTGCGGTAAGGTAGGGTGTCATCGTAACAATTTGCACATCAATTTTAATTTGCCTCACGCGCTCACCAGCCCGCACAGGAGACGGCGGTTTCGGACGGACACGAGCTGCCGGTTCCGCTTATCAGCCGGGCAGCACTTGCTCTGACTCACGGCGTCCCATATGCTGCCACACGCTGCGCGGGGTGCACCGCAGAACTTACCCGTGCGTATCATTTGTGCATATGACTGTGAGACGGCCAGAGAGCGAGAGAGAGAGATAGAGAGGGAAGCAAGAGAGCGCATTCCGTGTTGCTTGCTGCGAGGAAGAAAGCCGTAAAGGCAGCACATAAACATAAAAAGAAACACCCACATTCCCTCTCGTTTGAGGCTGATCGTGTACGGGCGTGAGAAGGAAGCGTGGTGGAGTGATCAAGTGATCAAGTTGTTCTTTCTCGTCTCGATCAAGTGCTCGCTCTCTCACACACACACACACGCACACAACGTCCCTCTCACTCTCTCGCGGAGGGTGTTAGATATGAACAAGGAGAAGAAGAAAAAAACGTACATTTGGCAGCGGTGCGGAATTCATAACATTCTTCTCGAGTTACGGCTCCACACAATCTCTCCGGGCCGCCGGGTGGTGAGTTATTTTTCCACCCAAGTCGCGGAGGCGCTGGGACGGACGCGGAGAAAGAAGGGAAAAGTACCGAGCACCAGCAACTCTCACTCGGTGCTCGGCGAAAATGGCGTTAGTTCTCTTTCCCGAGCGGAGTCGTGCGGACCATCTCCGAAGATCGCCAAGTGTCTCCAGTGTGTACCTCCAGACGTTAGACGTTAGGGGCCCCACCGATCCCGACAGTGGCTCGATCTTGAAACGAACGCCCCAGAAGAGGCTAGCGATGGAGTGCCGGTGGTTGTCGGGGGCGCTACTCCTGGTCGTGGCAGCTGGAGTTCCGGCGTACGTTGCCGGATTCTCGCGTAAGTGGTGCTGCAATACCGCGAGCTGCGATTTCCAAGAGGGTTATGACCCTATCGGCCGGGAGTTTAAGTGCAGTGGAGTACAGGTTCTCGAGACTGCGGCGAACTGTCAATGGGTGTGTGTGCGCGCGCGCGGTGTTAATTTAATCGCTAAACAAGTTCACAACGGCAATACCCTGGCCTTGGGTGCCGCCTGACGATCGCTTCCTGAACTTGCGATCCTGTACTCGCGCGGGAAGATCGTCGTTTCGTACACGTGGATTCATTATTGCGCTCTCGAGAGTGGCGTCGAGAGAGAAACAGATATTTCTTTCCCCCCCGGTGGGTACCTGCTTCTTGTGGTGCCTCTGCCGTGTGGGGCTGGGTCAACTGGACGGGTGAAGGTCGTCAATTTGCATCGAGGGAATGTGCCCGGCCCCACCTCAGAGAAATTGATGATGGGGCGAGGAGATAGAGAAATAAAAATCCTGCCCATTCCTGCCCGCTGTCCGGTTTATCATCGCGGAAGTAGCATTCGCCGGTTCTTCACGCCTTGTTTCTTCGCGTGTGACCTTTCGGGGAGGATTCTTTCCGACGGGGGACATCTCGAGAACGAGAATGGTCGCGATGATCATGCTGGTGACGACAGCGGGCCCCGTTCGTTGGCACGTTGGTCCGCCGTATGCCAGTTAAATATAAATATCGTGTTTCTTTTATCGTTCGCCATTTACGACGGCGAGAATTACGAGAGTGTAGTGGACGAAGTGACTGTTGGCGAGCGCAATGACGAACCGCTTCCGGCGCCGATAAGAGCCGCATCGGGACGACGACACGTTTTTCTTGTTTTGTTTTGCCCAATTGGATGTACATAAGACACAATCAGCAGATCAGAAGAGTTTCTGATACGCAAAAATCATCCCGCCAGGGCAAGACGTGTTTGCTCTACTCATAAGCTGCAGCGTGTAGAACATCCATCAACATCCATTAGGCAGTGCGAGCAAACACGCAACTCGTCTCCTAATCGTTATCGTGGTCTCCAAACGCTGTACAAACGTTGTCTCCGCTCAAGGTTAATTGATGTGAGCGGTTAATTGAGCAGCTCCGCGTAATGCGCCAATAAAAATCGGCATCTCGTTTTTTGTGCGTGTGTGCTGCCTAGAACTGGCGAAATGCTCCAAAACTGAGCCGAGAATGAGACCGAGCACACACGGGCGCAACGATGAAGATTTACGGTTTTATTAAGCAACCACGCGGTCGGTTTGCCGTTATGAAGCCGGAGACCGCATGATTTATGGAAACGCAGCGCGTCGTTGGTTCCAAAAGAAGCGCAAACAAAAAACGCTTCGTAGCCGTATTTGTCTTTTTGGAGGCATGGCCTCGCTCTCTCTCTCTCTCTCTTTCTCTCGCGCGCTTCTTGCGAGTCAGCAAAAATTTGGCAAACGGCTGCAGCTGGAATGAAGATATGTGGAGGTGATTTAATTTCCATTTTTCTGTCCGTCTTCCACGCAGGAATCGGATACGAAGCGACCGGATGTCCGCGGAACAGTCCCACGCTGAACAAATGCATCGAGCGGGCGATCCAGTACTACATCAGCTACATGTACAGCGGGAACATCAACGAGCGCACGTCCGTTCCGTCGCTGGATCCGCTGGCGCTTCCGGACGCGACACTGATCGAGAGCGAGGATGTCGTGTCGACGTTTACGAACCGTCAGACGACTGGCTTCCGGAATATGTACATCACGGATGTTAGGTGAGGCTGTCTTACACTTTGGGCAAAGCTTTTTGTTTGCTTGTATCTGAGGACTGACATTCCGTTTCCCACCTGACAGATCGGACATAACGCGCATGGAGTTCTACTTCAAGTTCCACATCTCTGCCATCGACACGAGAGGATCGTACCATGCGCGGCTTCTGGCACGTCCGGAGATCGCCGAGTGGTCCCAGATGACCTACTCCATCCGTAAGACGCGCTCAGTAACAGTCTTCCGAATGTCTCGTAATTTCTAACCCCTCTTTTACGCAGGCAACTCCTCCATCCAGATGCAGCTGAAGGGCTACAACTACGACAGTGAGGATCGCGTCTACCTTAAGGTGAACGTGTCCGACTGGAGCCAACAGATCGGCGACCACACGGTCGGCTTCCGGTGGTTCACGATGAGCGGCAACTACAGCCAGTTCAGCGATCAGTTCGAGCAGATACGCGGCCGGGACATACTGCCGGTGGTCGAGCGCGATCTGGTGAGCGCGCTGCAGCACCGGTTTCAGCATCTGCTGAACGAGATCCTGCGGTTGGCCCCGTACGAACGGTTCTTTCCCACGATCTACTAGGAAGGAGTGATAAGATGTGTCCGTGAAGAGTGTTTTTTGTTTCTGTTTCTGTACATACGCTTAGCAGGGTTATGTGTTGTTTTATAATAAACGAAGTGATGACGAAAAGGATGGATTTTTGTTGGCTTAAGCTGCATGCTACATTCAGAAGAGTTTCAAGCAAGCTAGCTCGCAACATTGCGTGCAAGTAGGGGAGCATACAAAGAAAGATCAACATGCTTCTGAACATACCTCTTGGCACGTTTCTGATGAGACTCAAAGATCCTATTTTCTCTAGGAATCGTCAAAAGTATAGTCAGTAGAGTGCTTCTGCAAATAAATAAGCCAGAGACTCTCCTAAGAATAGCAGCTTGCACGCGATCGTACGCACTTGTCACGATCACTTGTACGCAGCTCGCACGCAGTATGTTGCCTTCTCGTTCTCGCCCTTTCCACCAGTTCCTGACCTGGGACAAGTTTGCTAAGATCCCACCGCCACCACCCGGGCGCCAGAAGTCCAACTTCGGGCGATCGCTTCATTGAGCCAAATTTTCTCAATGAATTTTGATTGTACGAATCGGGCGCCATATCCCGACCGGGCCGCACGCACACTACACCCTTCACCGAATGGGACCGGCTGGATGTCGCGCGATCGATCGATCGAACGAACCAATTTTCGGGATCGGACGATGGCAACTGCGTTCCCGTTTCACCAGGAGCAACCGAGCTCCCGAGTCTCAAGTTCTCCGTGTGGCGAAGGTGCATACATCAATTGGGCACAGTGCACCTAGCACCCGCTGCAGCGATCGCGGTGGCAAACCATTGGCGACAGACGAGAGCGCGCCCAAGGCGCCCTCCATCCGTTTGTCAAATGGTTAATTAAATCAGCGCGAATTTCAATTGATCGAATGTTTCGTTTGTTTTCGTTCGCCTCGAGCAGCACACCGAGCGTCCGTTTGTGTGTGTGTGTTCGGAGTCTGCACGGAGAGCGCACGATCACCACCGACAGCCGACAGGGCCGGGGATCTGGGATGATAATTTTTCGCAACAAATTTTAGCGTCGCGACACTTGTGCTCGATCGATCGTGGCGTACGGTGGTGCAGTTCCTCGATCTCGCTCTCCGCGGTCAAGATCCCCATAAGTCAACGAAGCTCCAAGGCAAAACCCCGTTCAACATGGTGTCTGCATTCGATCACGTCTGGACGCTGGTGCCGCTGGCGGTGATCATCACGCTGCGGTTAGATGGAGTCGGTGGCGCACCGATGAGTAAGTTTTCCAGCGAAAAGACTTCCCCCCCCTTGACGGCTATCGCGATCGAGATGATCTTAACACAAGCTGTTTCTGCAGGATCCATCGGCTATGGAGGGGGCGGCGGTCGCGAGGGTTGCCAGCGAAGTTCGCCCGAGCTGCGGGAGTGTGTGGGCGCGTCCGTACAGCAGTTTGTCAACTTCATGTCCAGCGGAAAGATCTCACCGAAGCACACGATCACACCCTTCGATCCACTGCATCTGCCGAACATGACCATCTTCCAGGAGAAGCGCGTGAAAGCCGTCTATGTGAACCGATACCTCGTCGGGCTCAAGAATGCGTTCGTTCAGGACGTGAGGTGTGTGTGTGTGTGTGTGTGTTGGAAGTGAAGATCTCGAGTTGGAGAGCAAGTTCTGATGTATTTCGTTTCTCACAGGATGGATATAGAAAAGCTCGAGTTCAACCTGACAGCACTGATGCCCGCACTGGAAATGCTCGGTATATTCTCCACGGAGCGGCTGGAAGATCACCAAGCGACAGAGAACTCGATCCTCACCTTCTCGATCCGTAAGTAGTCTCTTCGCCCACAACTAGTAAGTCGCCCGGCTGACCCAAAACTCTCCTCGCCCTGTCTGTAGGTAACACACTGGTAGACTTTACGGCCACAGGAACCCTCTACAGTGCGACCGACGCCAGTGGAACGCCCAGCAAATACCTCCGGTTACAGCTCGGCATCAGCTCGATGTCGATCGCTAGCTACGTGCTCAGCGAACATCTCGGCTCCGATCAGCGACCAGCCGGTGGCAACAGCAGCAGCAGCACGCCCGTTGCACCCGCCAAATTTATGAGGTTGATCGAGAAGGACCTTCGGGTGCAGTTGATCAAGCGCATGCAGCACATCGCCAACGAGGCGCTAGCGTTGACACCCTTCACCAAACTCTTCCCCGTCTGACACGGGGCGTCCACGGGGCGGGCGTGTGCCGGACGGTGGGACCTGGGTGATATCTGCGGGAACTGACGGGGCCAGCAAGACTTGCGCCTCGTCTTGCCTGTTTTAGCGTTTAGTTGGATGTGTCGGAGGGCGAATAAATGTTTTCAATGCGTGTGTACACTGTTCTTCTTGTGCTGCTGTTTCTATGTTCGTTTGTCGGTGTTGGTGCGATCTGCTCGGATGATGAATGATGTCTCGCTTTCGCCTGCGCAACGTCGTCCTGTTCTCGCGCGCAGATATCGATCTGCCGAAGCTGATGAGGGCAGGTTCCGCTGAAAGACGAGTGCGAGCCGGGCACGATCAATTATGACTCGTCGTTAGAGAAGTCGACTACCACGTACTGTACCGCGGTGACAACACAAAGACAACACAGAAACAAAAGGCAAACGAGAGAGAGTGAGAGAGTGGGAAACAACCACAAAGAAGCGAACGAAAGGGAGAGAGAGAGTGCGAAAGTTTTGATTGAATTCAATCAAAATGGCATTGATGCAGTTCAAAGCCTTCCCAATCGAAGCGGTTTCGGTTTGCACCGTGCTTCGGGCCCTGGTTGCTGGAAGATGCGCGAGCCTGATGCGTTCCGATGCAGCGGCGTGTTCCGGCGCCAGGAATTCGGGTGTACCGCCCCACCGGCCACCAATTAGTTAACGTTTCGGCAGAGCATCTGCATCCTGCCGATGTGTGGAGCGAGACTAGAAGAGGTTGGAGCTGGAAGAATGGACGGTTGCGCGATGCCTAGTTCTCACCCCATCCCGTCTGCAACCGGAGAGAGAGGGGACGCCTTTTCGGCGGTTCAATGAATCTCGCCGGTGTCCAACGTCGTCTATCGTCGTCTCGACGGCAATTTATGATATGGGCCGGTCGCTGACCTGTCCCTGTTTCTCCGCGCCCGCGAACTTTCGGCGTTTCCAAACTCGCGCCAAGCCGGGCTAAATTTATCTAACATTGCCGCGGGTGGCTCTCACAAACACACTGACGCCCGGTCGGAACCGAAACAGGATTCGGACAGCGTGGACACCTAATGGCGTAGTGTGGGGCCAACTAATCGGTTGTCTAGTGTGTTTTTTATATATATATACGAGCTGGAGCGGTGTGGATGTTAACATTAATTGAATCTACGGTAATTAGCGATTTATGAAGCTTTGCCCCGACAATCATTAAACCACCAACTGATCGCTTCCGAAGACGTCAAAGGGATGCGAATTTTGGAGTGAGGCACTTCCTGGATTGTTTTGAAAAAGGTGCTGTAGCCGAAAGCTTTAGGTTAAAAGTATTACTTCGATTATTTTATCCCATTCTTCATTTTTATTTTACAAAGGGCATTCAGGTATACTT
This sequence comes from Anopheles dirus, assembly GCA_000349145.1. Taxonomy (NCBI): domain Eukaryota; kingdom Metazoa; phylum Arthropoda; class Insecta; order Diptera; family Culicidae; genus Anopheles; species Anopheles dirus. The sequence goes on from KB673423.1 coordinate 3,685,401, forward strand.
CTAGCAAAGATAGACTATATTCGGTGATTGTCACTTTCACTAAAGTGATATGAATTAGTCTAGTAAGCTATCATAGAACGGCAGGCATGATTGCATAGGCCGATACATGTGTGATCATGTATAAATCATTAAAAACATCAATAAACTGCTTTTAAACCCGAAAGAAACGCGTTTCAAACCCAATCGTACTGAAACACAAGCACGAATTGCATACTTTACGGCGCATTCGGCTTCTTTATATTGATCACATGGTAGAAGGTCATCCGCCGAGTTATTTATGGACGATGGTTTTTTTCTCACTCTCTCTCTCTCTATTCACTTGTTATTGTCATCGTACCGCGACGATCCTTACTACGCACACACTCACCTCATTATCACCTCATCACAAGCCTTCCTGCGATGCCCTTCCGGCGTGCTCCAGTTCGTTATACATTTTAACGCCCAACGTTTCAACTCTCCGCCTCAAGTGCGATATTCAGAGCAATTGAAACCCCCTCAAAGCCAAACACTCCAAACAAGTGGGTCCCATTGCAATGGAGAACGGAAGAATCCTGCCAGCGAGGAGCGATTTGCATTCTGGGGCAGCCACCTCGGTTCCGTGGGGTTGTGTGTGTATGTGTGTGTGGTGAGCTCGATCGTAATGACGCATGCGCGTTAATCGATACGCATCACTGATACGACCGGGCTGGCGAGGTGTCAAGCGTGTTGTTTTGAGGCGTCTGATGGTTGATACACTACCAAGACGGCGTCATTTCATCGGGATCAATGAGAAGGGTTTGCAGAAAAACAGCATCCTTTCTATAGAGCTCCAATTTGGGCACAGCTCAAAGCGATCATTTGACACTTCCAAACTGTCCATACAAATCACCTCAGCCTTCGATGTGATAATCCCTTCAAGCGCAGATCTGCAGAACGGAAGCGATGGCCACGAATGGCCCCGAGACGGACAGCTCCGGCCACTCACACGGCTGCAACGACGAAGGCAACGGGTTGGCGGAGTGAAACGTGCAAAACTATACGTCGAAGAAAGTGATAAGACGACCGACCCCCCCAGACACGACGGGCGAAACAAAGGATTCAGCGGCGGGTGCACTGGATGCAAAACAAACTGCACCCGGTGCAGCTGCTGCGAGTGCAAGCGGGAGGAAAGCAAAATAGAAATATAATAAAGCAACACCCGTACGCGAAGGCGCTACCGTTCTCTGAAGTGGCTGCCGATGCGGTGCGCGATGGTGGTAAAAAAACGCGACCGCGCGCTAGATCGTTAGTTCCGGACCGTCGGGGGGGTCGATTGACGTGACGGCGGAAGGAAGGGGGCATTAGTCAGAGGGAGTCCTCGCGGCCCTGCTCATCCTTTATGTAATAGACTAACGCGCACGATTGTCCGCCGATCATCAGTAGCCGATCGATCGTTCTAGCGGATGGTTCGCGGTGGTCCGCTTAAGCCCTTCGCAGCACGGCCTGGATTAAGTAGCTGATAGTGTGCGCACAGTGCGAGCTTAGCCGAGAAGTGTAGTGTTGTCCGCAATGGCACTCAAACCGTTCGACATCGAGGTGAGCCCGCCGGGCGAGGAGCTGATGGAGATCGCCCGTCGGGAGCTTCGCGAGACGCCGGAAGTGCGTGCGTGCGCCGTGGACGAACTCCGGGCGCTGCTCCGTGAAGCGAAGGATATGCACTTCAGTGACGAGGAGGAATTTCTGCTGATTTTTCTACGTCCGTGTCACTTTTACGCCGAAAGTGCGCTGAAAATGGTGAGTGCGACTGTTGGAACGGGGACAAAGCACCTGCGGCGTGTGTGAGTGGTGCGATGACTCAAAGGTGTTCTTTCTTCTGGGCTGCCGCTCTGTGTGTGACTTATCGATAGCGACAGGCGACAGGTCTCCAGACAGTGCCGTGCATCTTCACTACGATCCATTGTTTTCGCCCTTTTTTGCATCGCATTATATGAGGCTTTTTGTGTCTCGACTTGCTGCGTTCTAGCGCCGTTAATGATCTTCATGGCCAGGAACGTATGCTAAGATTCGATACGTAGAGGAAGATTTTGCGTCACCCAGGCTGGGCAGGAAGTGTAATTAGCCCACGCTCATTTACGGACCTTTTTTGGGAAGATCTGACGTCGAGCCAGTAAGGTTTTCCCGTATCTTCACTGATTCGATTAGACAGCAGGCAGGCTTCGCGGTGTAAAACTTCGGTCCATCACGTTCTCACGAGCGGGACTTTGGCTTGCCAAGCACCAAATGGACTACAATTGAACGAGTGCAATCAGTCCTCTCCGGTTTCGCTGTTAAGATAACAGAGCTCACCCTCGGAAATGAAACGCGGCCGTACGTGCTTTCTCGTACGCTTCAGCCGAACTGGAACACCCGATACTTGAACTTTGTTCCCGTGACGTCAGACCTTGCTTGGCCTGTCACAATCAATCACTCAGGTGTTCAGTGTCGTACGATTGTGACTCCCGTATCGTTTGTGAAGATTTGTGATAGTATGCAACTTCACCTGCTCACTCTCTGTCTCTTCTTCTCACACAACAGATGCGACGGATTGCGGAGTTCAAGAAGACGAACCATCCACTACTGCACGCCCTCAAACCGGAAGAGGAGAAGCTCGCCTTTATCGACCACAACGTCGTGAACGTGCTGACCAACCGCGACCAGAAGGGGCGCCGCGTGCTGCTGGTGAACTGTGGCGCCGCCTGGGACCCGAAGGCGGTCAGCTCCGAGCAGCTGTTCCGCGTGTTCTTCCTCATCCACCTGGTGGCGCAGCTCGAACCGGCCACCCAGATCAATGGGGTCGTGGTCGTGCTCGACTTCGACGGACTCTCGCTGAAGCAGGTGAAAGCCCTGTCGCCTTCGTTCTCGCGGCGCCTGATCACGTTCATCCAGGACGCGATGCCGCTGCGCCTGAAGGAGGTGCACATCCTGAAGCAGCCTTACATCTTCAACATGGTGTGGGCACTCTTCAAGCCCTTCATCCGCGAGAAGCTCAAGAGCCGCGTAAGTATTGCCTAGGTGGGCCTTGAGCCGTCCGACCTTCCGCCACATTTAGGCCCGTGACCCAAAAATAATCAGACTTTAAACGGACGGCCGCGAGACTACGCCACTCCGTCCCTCGTTATCAGTCGCTATTTTTGCTCCACCCAAAACACCGTGAGTCGCGCTTCTCGCCGTCTGTTTGTAAACAGAAGTCCGCTCGCCCAATTGATTTCGAAAAAAACACCAGTGTCCATTTGCGTTGGGGGATGAGAATTTGACCCCAGAACAGCACGCTCCGCGCACGAGCCGTTACGTAAGCCGCAGTTCTTCATTTAAACCTGTGACTCCACTCCTGTTCCTCGTGTCTGCAGATCTTCTTTCACGGTATGGATATGCGGAAGCTGCACAAGCACATCGACCCGTGCGATCTACCGGCGAACTATGGGGGCGATCGGCCACCGATCAACTACGGCGGCAAGGAGTGGTACCCGTGTGTGTATAACTACATCGACCACATAAACCAGTGGAACACGTTCGGGTTTCTCACCAACACCCAGTGATGGCGAACGAGTGCACCTCGAACAAGGATAGTCGTGGCAACGGATAAGCCTGAACGGAACTATACCCTCCGAATACTTTCGAATATTACTACATGTACTAAGGTTGTTTGGGCGGATGCTTTGGCATGAACGAAGCGAATCGAACACTTAACTCATTCCTTTTAGTGGTAGTTCTAAAACAAACACCGAAAAATCGATTTGACAGTTCGCACAGTTTTGCTGTCAAACGCATCCGTCACAGCCTACTAAGGAACTAGTTTGAATGTAACTTTTAAGAGAGCATTTCCTAGAGCGTAAGCTAGCCTTCCAAAAACTCTGAAGATATGTATTAATTGGCCATCAGGGCAGGAAGACCTGATCTTGAGGTTTAGAATTAGAAACACATTACTCAACAGAGCACATCGTTTTCCTCCCAAATATCGCCACGGCCAGAGGTGAGTACCGTTGTCCTGAGCGTGTGTTTCGTCTGCATGTCTGCATGTTGTTCGGTTTCGGTTTTGCATGTTTGTACACTCCTGTCATACGAAGCAATCAAACACTCCCAATCGCTACAATCTCTCGATCGCAATCTCACGCAATCGTTCATTGACTGCATCTCGACGCTCTCGCTTCACAGATCTTCTTCCATGGCAACGACTTGAAGAAATTCCACCAGTACGTCAGCGTCGACCGACTCCCGGCGGACTACGGAGGCAGCCTGCCCGCGCTCGACTACACCGGGCTCGATTGGTATCCGTGCGTCGAGGCGCAAATCGAGCACATCGACAAGTACCAGCGGTGTGGATTTGTAGAGTCCCAGCAGGAGTAGTAGCAGCAGCAGCAGTAGCAGACTGCAAAGGGTTAAGTTTTAAGTTTTTACGGGTGATTGCATTTAGTGGTTGAACGATTACGCAAACAGAAATAAAGTTAGTGTGTGTATGGGCACACTGTTTGACAAATTGACCGCAGCGTTGCTTCCTGCGAGTACGCCGTGTTGGCAAACATCTTAATAAATAAAATACCCATTACCCAAAACATCACGGTCGCGGGTAAAGGTCACCTGGTTAGGGCGATAAGACGCGATTACAAGCACTTCGATGGATTCATTCGTTCATTGCCACGCGGGAGATTAACTCTCGCAGAGTGGGAGCGAAGAAGGGTTACTTGATAGGGCTACTAGTTTTTGATGTCGCACAGCGTTTCAAAAATGCAGGAAGTGATCATCTTAATGAGATCGTCTTCCGAAAACGAGATTGATAACAAAGCGCCTACGGCACGGCGATGTCGTCAGTCGGCTCAGCCGGGTATCAGCTGTTTGGTGACACGTCCACTACTACCTCCAGCGGCCGGCTAACCCTATCTAACCACGGGCCCCTCCAAGCGGGCCTCCACTTATCTTCCCAATGCCAAAACGGGCCGCCGATTAAGTGCATGAGTGCGATTTTGGCCGATTGTGCCAGCGTAGCGGGTGGTGACGCAGAAGCAACATTCCACCTTTCCCACATTGAAAAAAGAGCCTCCGCCCGGAGTTATCGGTCAGCACCGAAACAAAAAAAAACGAGGGTATTGGTGTGTGCGCAATGCGCGCGCGATTTTGTTGTAATCGATGAGCGCCATTGCGCGGCCGCATTCGAGTTTTGGACGCGAAACGCAGCGGTTTAGGTTTTGCTCGCTTTGCGGCGTGCGGCGCGCGATCAGTTCTTCGGTCAGTTAGACACCGGTACGAAACAGGCGAAGGCGAAGAAGGATCGTTTGCGGCGTTTGTCTTAGTCTCGAGCCGGGTTTTGGTTAGTGAAGTGAAACGATGAAGACGACAGCACAGCCCCCGTTCGATATCGTAACGGAGCCGCCGACGGCGGCGATGCTGGAGGTGTCACGGCGCGAGCTGCGCGAAACGCCGGAAGTGCGCGAGGATGCGATCAAGCGGCTGCGGGAGCTGCTACACAACGCCACCGACCTGCACTACGCCGACGACGACGACTTCCTGCTCATCTTTCTGCGCCCGTGCCACTTCTACCCGGACAGTGCGCTCAAAATGGTAAGTCAGCGCGCGAAGGCATTCACACCATTGACATCCGATCCGAGCCGCGGGCGCGCGAGTCGGTGTTTTGTGCGCACTAATCAGTTTCCTAGCTGGTTGGTTTCAACCCCGAGTTGCCGAAATATTTGGCTCCGACAACGATAACGTTTCAGGGGCGCGAGCGCGAGCGCGCGCTCGCGAAAGGGGACTCTGTTGGAGACTTGATAAGACCCCTTCCCAAGTCGAGAGTCAAACGATCGCTGATTGAAACGGGGATGCATGCAGCCCTTATTGATCGTACGACTGCAGCAGTATAATGGGTATTGTTTTTTTTGTTTTGTTTTGGCTCCAACGGTGTCCCCTGCAACAGATGCGACGCATTGCCGACTTCAAGAAAAACAACTACCCGCTCATGCACAACCTGTCGCCCGAGGATGAGAAGCTCTCGTTCATCGATCACCGGATCGTGAACGTGCTGACGAACCGCGACAGCAAGGGCCGCCGGATACTGATCGTGAGCTGCGGCGCGGTTTGGGACCCGAAGGCGGTGACGTCGGAGAAGCTGTTCCGGATGTTCTACCTGGTGCATCTGGTGGCCCAGCTGGAGCCCGAGACGCAGATCAACGGTGTGGTGATCGTGATGGACTTCGAGGGGCTCTCGCTGAAGCAGGTGCGGGGCTTGTCGCCGTCGTTCTCGAAGCTGCTGCTCACGTTCCTGCAGGAGGCGGTCCCGCTGCGCATGAAGGAGTTCCACATCCTGAAGCAGCCGTACATCTTCAACATGGTTTGGACGTTGTTCAAGCCGTTCATTGGCGATAAGCTCAAGAAGCGGGTAAGTTGGTTCGGGACTGCTGGGTTCGTATCTAGCAGGTTCTTATGAGATCTTCCCCCTGAATAGCTCTACTTCCACGGAAACGACATGAAGAAGCTCCACAAGCACATCGATCCGTGCGATCTCCCGAAGAACTATGGTGGCACCCGGCCCGCCCTCGACTACGGTTCGCGCGAGTGGTATCCCTGCATCGAGAAGTACACCGAACACTTCCAGCGGTGGAACGGGTACGGCCATGCTGCCGGTCCGTAAGCCTTCCTCCGGCCTCCTCCCATCCACGTCAGCCATTGCAAGCACACCCAAAGAGAGGCCGAAAACTACTTACGCACCCACATACCTACACCATCAGGCAGCAATAGAGGCGTCGTTATAACAGGGGATTACGCGATGAGTGCGAAGTTCGATTGCGGGCAGATAAGCAATCGCGCGACAGTGACGTCGCGTCGCCGTTCGTGCGATAAGCTGGGCCGCACCGGCCCATTCGGATCCGGCACAGAAGGACAAAACCATTCGAACAGTAGCACACGATGCCCAGCCGAGCGTGGGATCAATCGACAAAATACGGGATCAAAACGGAACACTATTAGCGATTAGGAGTACGAACCGTCGGTACAAGCCAACCGCCCCCCTCCAATCAGAGTGCGTGCAGGGATTTGAGGTGGATCAAACCTCTCTTCCTGGCACGGTGGTGGTGGTGGTGGCGGTATTTATAGCTATATAGATTGAATAAATTGACTTCAATTAACACACATCAGGCATGAGTCTTTGATTTCGTTATCCGAATGCGGGAGTAATCCCGGGAGGGATCAGTGCTGAATTCCTTCTCCAGCGGATAAGGAGCCGTTTGATGACGGTACGCCACCCGTCATGGGGCTTTCCTGATAAATGGATTGCATTCTTTGATATAATAGAATTGATTCACCTTGCTGATAAGAGGCGAACGGGTAACAACAGGTTGTTGATTAATTGATAACAAAAACACACGTTGTAGTGACCTGTTATTTTGAGAAAGAAGTTTAATAAAATTATGAAATAACGATAGTGTATCCTGAATTGTAACACACATCTAGGTCGAATCAAAAATAAAACATTGGGTCAAGTAAATTTCGTTTGTTTCTTCAATACTAATCTTCATTTGAAACAAACGCTCCGAATACCCCTAAATATAGGCAATCCGTGCAACACTCTCAAATGCTTCGAATTTGAGGCCCTGTTGACAAAAACACTTTGGGTTTGCTGTTTTATTCAGAGCGCAATTATTACAACATTATGCAATGTTTTTTCTTATCCAATATGAAATGCAATGACAATTACTATGTAAATAACGCAGCAAAACGTTTCGGAGAATACGAGTGAGAGACACACAGTCGACGTTATAGCGTGTATGACTATGAACAAGCCGTTAACAAGCCAGTAACAATTTTACACGAGCTTTCTAACTTTGGGAAAAGAAGCGAAACAACTTTAACTTGCATATTTCAATATCACTCTTATTTTGATTTTCATTTTTCGTTTAATTTTTTGTTTACACATAGAACATTCGATCCTATTATGAAACGGTCGGATTGATTCTGTGAGCGATAGATCTGCTAGACGATGCGGTTATCAGCCAACGCGTGCTTACATAATATGTAACCGTTGCTTTTTTAAATGGCGATGCAAAACAAATAGCGTTTTGTTTACTTTCAAAGCCATTCACCTAACCGGGGATAGCAAGGAAAACGTAGCGTCGTTGAGGTTAGACTCCAATGCAAACATTATACAGAGAGAATAATAGCTCGCTTTGTGGACTTCAATCCAGGCAAATGAAGCAGGTGGATGGTATATTGATGGCTCATGATTTCAACGTGCTGTGATGTCAATCATTACACATTGGATTCAACCTAAAAGTGACCCCGTACAGTCAAAGTCCATTCGTGTGTCGTCGTTCGCTCTCCCGCTGTTCCCTCCTCGGAGTTGTCACCAAACCCCTCTGAATAGCCCAACCGCTGATAAGACGGTCGCGGCACACAGCAATCGAGCCGGCTTCGTTTATCAATCGTAAGAAACAGTCCACTTCCTTCAAGTGCTGGCGGTCTCTACCCCTGCCCCACTAGCACACGGATTACGAGGATCCTAATCGATTCCACCACCGTGTGGGCTCCTCGTTTTATCTGTAGTTTGCCATCGGCACCTTGCAGGGGTTGTTGGGAAGAAGCTGATAGTGCAGAGGCGCGCGCGGGGTCAAGACGCAACCAAATTGTTCCACCGCGATCGGAAAGCACCGGACCTAATCTCACGAAACAGACCAAACAGAGGCGTTTGATGCGTGACCGAGGTATCAGTGTGCGAGGACGAGCACATAAACAACGGAGGGACTGATAACGCCGGGCCGGCGTCTGGAAGTTCTGGGATCCGGGGTCTAACAGGAGTCGCAGTGCACTGCTGGTCATCATTGCGGACGGACCGAGCTCGGGAAGTGGATCTTTTTTCGGG
>KB673423.1:3694423-3718118 GCA_000349145.1 Anopheles dirus
GACGACGAGGAGTTCCTGGTGATCTTCCTGCGTCCGACCAAGTTCTACCCGGAGAGTGCCCTCAAGCTGGTAAGTCAACTCGAGCGCCGGGCTCATTCCGACGGCGTTCTAACTCCACTCCGTTGTCGCAGATGCGCAACATTGCCGAGTTCAACAAGAACTACAAGGAGACGCTGTTCAACCTGATGCCGAGCGATGTGCAGAACGTGTTCATCGAGCACAACATCATCAACATCCTGACCAACCGTGAGCAGCACGGCCGTCGGATGATGATCGTCAACATGGGCGAAACCTGGGATCCGAAGGCTGTGTCGGAGGAGCAGATCTTCCGCGTGCTCTACACGATCCACAAGCTGGCGATGCTCGAAGCGGCCACCCAGATCTGCGGTGTCGTCGTGATCTACGACTTCAAGGGCATGGGCATGAAGCACGTTAAGTCGATGTCCCCCGGTGGAGCCAAGCGGCTGCTGACGTTCATCCAGGAGGCGAGCCCACTCCGTGTCAAGGGCATCCATTTCATCAACCAGCCGATGATCTTCAGCATGGTGTGGACCCTGTTCAAGCCGTTCGTGAAGGAGAAGCTGAACAAGCGCGTAAGTATTGGAACGAACAGCGATAGAACACATTCTAGTTTCAACGTTCTCACCCACCGCAGATGTTCTTCCACGGCGATAAGCTGTCCAAACTGCACGAGCACGTCCACAAGGAGTTCCTGCCGTCGAACTACGGCGGATCGTTGCCCGCCCTGGACTACGGTGGCAAAGACTGGTACCCGGTGGCGGAACAGCATCTCGACTTCATCAAGAAGTGGAACTCGGGCGGTTTCAAGTGAACACCGTACTCTACCGAATGAGCCACGATTGCTCCCGAAGACCCCATTTTGTCCATCTTTCCACAGTGCCAAGTGCATCTCTATCATTGACCGTGACCAGTATGACGCCACAAAAGCACACACATACACACACCCGCAAGCGTCGTTCGAATAGCCGTTATCAATAGGTCGTTGTGCCGAACGGGCGTCAAACGCTCAACGCACACCACACTCACTTGCTCCGAGCCCGTTTTCGCCTTATCGTCCATCTCCCGGATGGTTCGAGCGTTATATTTAGTTTCAATTTTCGATTCATCACATCAAGCGACTCTCTAGGGGTCTCGCCGAGGGTACTCGTGGCGGTGCAGGGCTCGATTCTCGATAAGGAGCCCGGATTGGTTTCCGAAGAAAGACTCGATTATTACACTACCGTCATGCATTCCGTTTTGCATTCGTATTTGTTATCAGTTGTTACTGTTGTGCAGAAATAAAGAAGCGTTTTAAATTAAGTTTACGTAATGAGCTCCCTCGCGTCGAGACAAATCCAGTTTGATCTGGAGATATGGATTGGGTCTTCTAAATGAATCATTCTGTTGGAAGCTAATGAAGCTATTAATAGTTTTACAGCTTTACATCTTAACACATCGTTAGAGCTGCTATTCTCTGCTTCAAGGTAAATGATTTTCACGTCTCCACCGCGTTTTGTCGTCGGCCATTAGGGCCCAACTTCCAAGCCCGAACCATTTTTTGTCCACCCACCTCTTACGGAACTGATAAACAGAAATCGACACAGACGCCAATCCTTCTACCGGCTAATCTTATCGTACTTAATTGAAGGATTAAATCGCCCTCTCGAGCAAAGGTCATCCTTGATAGGGAACGATACCAAAACAGAGATAGCGAAAGACGGAGCCCGTTTGTTTGTTTGTTTTGTCTTAAAAACAAGACTTTTAATTGTGCTAAAATGATCCTACTTAAATCCACATGAGTTCCACTTGGTGATAAAGTCGGTGTACTGTTCGGCCACTGGGTACCATTCCTTGCCGCCGTAGTCGAGTGCGGGCAGCGATCCACCGTAATTCGCCGGCAGGTACTCCTTCGGGATGTGTTCGTGCAGTTTCGCCATCTTCTCCCCGTGGAAGAACATCTGGGGTCGAAAGGGAAAAAGGGCAGCACAGCTCGTATCAGGAAATGTGTACGCGCCACAAGCAACCTTGCTTTCTACTTACGCGCTTGTTCAGCTTCTCCTTCACGAACGGCTTGAACAGCGACCAGACCATGTTGAAGATCATCGGCTCGTTCACGAAGTGCACGGCCTTCATGCGCAGCGGGCAGGCCTCCTGGATGAAAGTGAGCAGCCGCTTGGCACCGCTGGTCGACATGGCCTTGACGTGGCCCATGCCCATACCCTTGAAGTCGTAGATGACGACCGCCCCGTTGATCTGTGTCGCCGGCTCAAGGACGGCCATCTTCTGGATGGTGTACAGCGCCCGGAAGATCTGGTCCTCGGTCACCTCCTTCGTGTTCCACTTCTCGCCCATATGCACCACCATCAGCCGGCGGCCCTTCTGGTCGCGGTTGGTGAAGATATTGATCAGCCCATGCTCGACGAAGACCGGCTTCACGTCGGCCGGCATCAGGTTGTGCAGCAGATCCTTGTACGTTTTGTTGAACTCCGCAACATGGCGCATCTTTCGGCCGGAGGGAGATACCAGTTAGGGACAGACTTTCACGCGGCGCATGCACGCGCCCAACTCACCAACTTCAGTGCACTCTCCGGGTAGAACTTGGTCGGGCGCAGATAGATCAGCAGGAACTCCTCGTCGTCCGGGAAGTTCAGGTCGCTCGCCTTCAGCAGCTTGCGCAGCTCCTCGACGGCGGCGGCCCGCACTTCCGGCGTCTCGCGCAGCTCCTGCTTGGCCACCTCCAGCAGCTCCGCGCTCGGCGGCGAACGATCAATCTCAAACGGACCAGGCATTTTCTAACGTACCACCAGAAGACCACCAGCGAAAGTAGACCCCGGCCGGCCGATTGGCACGATTTAAGTACTCGAACCGGTGCGATTAGCCCTCTGCTTATCGGGCCTTTGCTGGATGGATTACGCGATACGCGAGATGCACGCGCTGCAGCAAATTTAAGAATTTGAAGCCAACCGCGACTCGCAAATTGCCCCACCGCGGGGGTCGGCTTCGGGGGTGTTATCGGCGGCGTCGAATGTTTTGCCCTTAAATCGCTGCTACCGTTGATACAGCTGACGATGAGTTTACAAGTTTTTCGGTTGTGTGTATCCCGGTGCAAACGCAACCTTTGTTCGTTGCACATTCGCCGCGGTGTCTCCAACTCGATAAAAGATTGGATATTCGTGTGGAATGAAGCATCCCCGTGCATCTGAAGCCGATTTTGCATGTGGTCGTTTGATTTTAATATTATTCCTTCACGAAGTTGCGGTCATCTCAGCGCATACAAACGTGATCAGCGGAACACGACCGCGCAGCTGCTGGCGAACGATTATCCACTCATCATGCGCTTCATTAAAACTAACCACTGAGTCAGGGAGCACCGGCTGGAGATTGATGGTTTTGCCGGTCCATTGTTGTTTCCGGTTCTAATAGACGCTGCTACCGAACCGCACTCATCTCACACCAATACCACGACGAGCCGCTGGCTCGATGATGGTGCTGGTGTAGATCGCGTCTCGGTTCGATCCAACAGATGTTGCGTTACTTCACACAGAAGCTTGCTGCCTGAAGTATTTGGCAACTTCATGGACTTTGTGTACCCACCTCTCAGACATCTAGACCGTACTCGACACCGGGGCGCCGCCGTCTGACGTAAGATGCGGTGAGGTTTGAGAAAGAGGAAACCAATCGGTGAGTCATTTGCGCAATAGGTCGTGGAGAAGACGATTCGCGTATGAAGCGTCATGTAACGCTGGGAGAAAGAGAGATAGAATTAATTTTCACATAAAATAACAATCAAGCTAGGACTTACCATGATCGACACGTTGAGCGTCCTGTTAATGGTAAAACAGATAAATCCGGTGTGTTTGTGTTTTGGCGGATATTTTGTTTGAATTTGTATTGCGGCCAGCGATGCGTACCGCACATGCCATTATCACCTGCCACCAAAGGGAAGGTCGTGCGGAATTCTCGCACAACGCGCCGAAACCAGTGAAACCAGTCGCACGGAAAATCAACTACCGAGCCGCCCGCCGCATACATAGAGTACCACCGGGCGAATCCGGCGAAGGTTCGTCGCCTTACGTCCCAGGTGCAGTCGCTCAGGCCGTTTCGCGATAGTGCCGCTCAATAAACAAATAAAACGCGCACATGACATTCGAAGCCGGGAAGCAAAGGTCACCAAAGGCGATCGTTCCACCACCAACACCAGCGAGCGGCGATCGCGACACGATCGCGCCAGAACTTCGTCCCGAGGTGGCGAAGTTTATAAAGCGAATGGTGGGATGATCGTGCGGTTTCATTCACCGTCGAATCGCCACACCGACTGGATCTCGTCTGTGTGGGCTGATGTGCTGTGAACCTCTAGCTCCGTGCGTGCGTGCGTGCGTGAATATCCGTTCCGTGGTAGCCTTCACCTGCGAACCGGCTCCGGGGGGAAACGTGTAGCGTGTTTTCGGAAATAAAAAACTTCACCGAAAAAAAACCCCACAACCAGACGGAGAGCTAAGTGATCGTGCCATCGGGCTCAAGGTTGTCGGGTGTTTGAGAGCGTTCAGTGCTTCGGCGTACGGCGGCGGTTACTTTGGAAGTGGTAATTGGTGGGCCCGCGTACCGCATTGGTGCCTTTTCGGGTGGAAAGTGGAGCCAAAACCTTGGGAATATCTAGCCGAACTCCGACGCTGTGATTGAGTGATTAAAGTGAATTGAAAACCCTCCCCGACCAGTCATGTCGATCAAGTACAACGAACAGAGCTACCCGTACATCGATCTCGGACGTGGTTACATCATCTACCTCCAGGATGACGACTACACCGAGCAGCGCTGGGTGCTCAAGGCAGAGCAGGAGCTTGGAGAGACGGATGAGAACAAGAGCCGCTCCCTGGAGCAGCTGCGGGAGCTGCTGCGCGGCGAGAAGAAGCTAACCGTCCCGCTGGAGGACGAGAAGTTCTTGCTCAAGTTCCTGCGCCCGCTCGGGTACGACGTGCAGAAGTCGTTCGAGTGCATCCGGCAAACGTTCGCGATGAAGCGCAGCTACGGGAAGGACTACTACGAGGGACGGATCAAACCGTCCCACATCCGGCACATCTACGACTCGGGCATGGTGAACTTCCTGCCGCTGCGGGACGACGACGGCTGTGGCATATGCGTGACGCAGCTAGGACGTAAGTACGAGCCGCGCTGGCTCGAGACAAAGGAAGCGGCAGGTGAAAAGCCGCTCGTGCGATGACCCTTTTTCAATGTCAAACGAGCGGTCGGAGATGGCGTCTTCGACGCCGGGCTGGAAACCAGTTTCCCAAAACCCCGACACCGACTTGCTAATGAGCCAATATCGGTGTCGGTTCTGTGGTGAGCGTGTTTGCAGATATTCGATCGTCGCTCGGAGTGGACCAGCACCAGTTCTTGCTGTGGTTCTATTCCGGGTGAGGTTTCTCACAAGCGATCGACTCCCACTCGATCGCGGTTTTCGGTGTATGCTGCAGCGGTTTGAAACATGATCACGCTTCGTGCTTGCGGCAGTGTGGTAAATGTCCGTTGTACTCTGTTGAAATGGAAGCTGCCTGCACGAAACAACTTCACCCAGTGTTTCGACAAAAAAAAACAGCAGTGGTCCATAAAGAGGTTGGCATTGTGTTGCGATCAACACTGTGAGGCAGTATGCTCGTGTGCTCACTATCGTGCAGCATTGTTTTGTTAGACACACGAAGGGCGACCACAATTACGCTCAAGCTGGTAATGGAAGCAACATGGAACCAACCGAAAACGGCTATTACAGGGTTTTATGTATCAATATTCAGAGGCAACAGCGTGCTTCTTGTTTCAAACCATGTAGCGCTTTTGGATACTTTTCAATATATGTAATACGATCATATCTTTGGTCTGTATTAAGTTCATGTTGATGAAGTGACATGCTTTTAGGCAACAAGAAATAACCTGAAACTGAAGCAACCCTGTAATCCGGATTTCCAATGGACCGATCCGGTGCAACTATCACTCGCCGCTCGCGGAGCGATCTTGACCTATTTTCGTCTACCCGTTTTTATAATCCAGCATCCGGTGTTTTATTTTTCGTTGCATAAGAGTGAAACAACTGCTGTTACTTTCATCGGAACTCTCACACCGTGACGCGCAACCGCAAACCGGTCGCCCTGACGTCTATGGACGCTCCCAGTGCGGGAGAGTGTTGGAATATTCCACCAGACCAGAGTGTAAATCGTTACAATTAAACATGTAGAATTGTGCTAGCAGTGAAATCGATTAATCAATTGGGTCCGTCGCGCTGTTCTGACCAGAATGGTAATGGATGTACTTCGCTAGTTACAATGACGCAATTGAAAGTGCTCTAGTGAAGACACTTACTAGGACCATAAGGAACCTAATAGACCCATCATATGCGGCACAGCCTTCATGGATGGTGTCACTTTGAGTGTAAACAAAAACCTTCATTTCCTGCCAACGGCATGATTCACACGACCAAACCAGTAGCCGCACATGTTAACAGCCCGTCACGCCTATTTGACTTTCCCGCACGTGAGAGAAGATGATTTTCATCCTTCGGCCACCAATTCGGCTAATAAAAAAGCCGCTTCTTCCGTGTTTTGTTTTGGCTTGGTTTTTTGTGTTCCGCGTCATAAACTTCATCTCCGTGTCTCTCGCTCTGCCTCCTTCCCGCAGGTAAATGGAACACCTCGAAGGTCTCGATGTACGACGTGGTGGCCCTGTTCCGTATCAACATCGAGGCCTCGCTGATGGATCCGCTGGTGCAGCTGAACGGCATTCGGATCATCTTCGACTTCGACGGGCTCTCGATGTCGCACGTCGCGCAGGCCTCGCCGAAGCACGCGATGGTCAGCCTGCAGTGGATCCAGAAGTGCTGCCCGCTGCAGCTGAAGAGCATCCACATCGTGAACAACTCGATGCTGTTCAACGTGCTGTTCACCATCTTCAAGCCGTTCATCTCGAAGGAGCTGCGGGACAAGATGCACTTCCACAACCGCGACTACAGCTCGCTGACGAAGTGCATCAGTGCGAAGTGCTTGCCACCGGCGTACGGTGGCACGC
Source organism: Anopheles dirus (assembly GCA_000349145.1). Classification (NCBI taxonomy): domain Eukaryota; kingdom Metazoa; phylum Arthropoda; class Insecta; order Diptera; family Culicidae; genus Anopheles; species Anopheles dirus. The sequence continues at coordinate 3,701,474 of KB673423.1, forward strand.
TCGACGCGCCGGAGTGCGAAGGTCAGCTGCTGGGCGACTTTATGCAGCTGTACGACAAACACTACGAAGGTGAGCTTTCAGCAGCAGCAGCAGCTCGTTTGCTCGTGTGGTTACTGACTGGATTCTCCCAATTTCTAGCGATGGACGCGTTCGGGTACGACGAGACCAGCAGCAAATGAGCGCGCACCTGCCAATCTGTGATCGAAAGCCGCATCGAACTCTCTCTCTCTCTCTCTTTCCTCCGCGGTGACCCACACAGTGGACGTCTAATCATCAACTAGTAGTAGCGTAGTGATTGTGACCCTGACCGAACTCCGGGACCGAGCCCCGATGATCACATAACACTCGCATGACTGAGAGTGTGTGTGTGTGAGTGTATGCGTAGGGTGTGCATTAGGTAACTTCTTTGGTTCAGGTCGAACGCCTCGCCGGACGCACCGCTTCGAGGGTTAATGTGTGGAGATGCTCAAAGCCAGGCAGCCGTTGACATTGGGACGTGAGCAGCAGCAGCAGCAGCAGCAGCCGGTCTTTCGGGTGCGTGTGGTATTGAGCCGCAAATAGCTACATTGCACGGGCATACATTAAAGTTCAAGTACCGCGACATTATTTATCGAGTTTGATTAGCTTCGTGCGACGTGGAAGGTTGCTGTCGATAGGTTTGCTTGCGCAGAACACTTCTGCATGCAGAACGAGCTAAATTTATTGCAAATTTGCCAATCGAAATACGTACGATCGAATAGGACAGAATGTGAAATAGAATAAATAAGTTTTCAATGAAAAATAAAATAAAATATTGTTTTAAAAGATATTTAGCTTATTGATTGCACTAGACTGATAAACTCAAAATGGTTGTTGGAATGAATAGGAAATAAAAATGTGTTGAAATGAACTAGCTTGTGTATTTGTTATCATCTATATCGTTCGCTCCTTTGATGATCACGATTTTAATCATGTTTAGAAAGATTTCCTTTAGCTTTCATTCAAAATCAAGTTCATTTCAAAATTCCCAATCAAAAATGTAAAATCTTTCTTTAATAAAATATCTCAGATACGCTTTTGAACATTTTATTAACAATTATTAGATAATTTCTTGAGGTTTTAGTGCGGAGGAACGAAGAAAAATGCTTTAATTAGTCATGGCATTCGATTCGATTGCTTTCGTTGTGATGTTTTCCTGCTCTTTCATGACTCCTTCACCTCCGGCACATATCCATACTTATCTTCCTCTGCAAGAAAACGAAATATGCATCCCAATTAAGACACCATGCGCGGCTCGTGCAGCCCACTCTCACCTTCGAATTTCTCCTTATAGCAATCCATCAGCTGGCCAACGACGGCCCCATCGTATTCTGGCAGCTCGTACGTCCCGCCGAGAAACGAGGGCAAACAATCTGCGTCAATGTGCGAGTGCAGCTCCCTGTACTCCACGCCGTGGAGAAATATCTGAAAGCGACAGCACAGCCGATCAGTATTCAATTGAGTGCAAATTTAATTCCGTGCACACCCCCCGTCCCCGTCCTACCCGCTGGCTCCACTTCCTGCCCAGGAACGGTTTGAATATCTTGAACATGATGTTGAACATGCGCGCATTGTTGACGATGTGTATGCCCTTAATGCGGTACGGTGAGTTCTTCTGGCCGTGGTCCACGACCGTCTTCACGAACTTGGGCGGAAACTGGCCGATGTGCGCGAAGGACAGCTTGTCGAAGTTGACGATGAACACGATGCCGTGCAGCTGCGTCTCCGGCTCGCGCCCGACCGTCTCCATCAGCATGTTGGTGCAGCGAATCACCTCCAGCGATGGGACTTTCGAGCAGTTCCATTTGGCTGGCCGAGAAATGAAACGTGCGGAATGGGTTGATTAGCGTTGCGGCGGCGGCGCCGGCGGCGTCGTAATGAATTCGTCACATTACCTCCCATTTCCATGTACAGAATTCGTCGTCCATGCTGATCGCGCTTGGGCAGAATCTGCACCACACGATCGTCGAGCGCATTCTGGACCGACTGCGTTGACAAGCGATCGAGGATGAAGTTGTGCTTCGCTTTCATTTTGTAATATGACTTCATCTGCAAGCGAGTGTATTATGAATTTTATAGAAGCTTAAACGAAGAATCGACTCTGTAAACGCACCATGTCAAACACACTCTCGGGGTAGTATTTCTTCGGACGCATAAATCGCTTCATGTAGGCATCGTCTTCCACGGGAACTTTTAGTTGCTTCTCCTCTGAAACACGAACGTAAGACAGCTGTTTCACAAACACGCACACACAAACTAAACTCCGAATGCAACATAGTTCGACGAACTTCACGGCCTCACGACACTTACGTGCAATTAGCTCACGAAGCTTCCTCATGGACGCCTCCATCACTTCGGGCGTTTCGCGCAGCTCCGTGGACGCCTTCTGCTTGGCGTCCTCACTCGTAAACTCTTCCAAATTGAGCGTCAACTTTAAACCCTTGCCGAAATCGATACAGGGCACTTTATGCTCATCGAAACGCAACGCCATGGTGATGCTGGAGACTTTGGATGCTTCCCGAAAGACACGCCACAGGGAATTGCCACTGGACGAACCCCCACAGGGGTTGTGTGGCCACTGGACGAACGAACCGGCGTAGGAGCGAAGAATTTCTGCGAGAACTCCACTGCTCTAACGCACACTGCTACGGAAACCGGTCCGAAAAGGGTTTGAAAACCATGGGAAGAAAGCACACGAGCACGATTTAGGAGACGATTTGGAAGGCGGGAAGGTGGTTCGGATCGGATTCGTTTCCTGCGTAAGCGACTTTGGGAGGGAGGTTAGCATGCACAGAGCGTTGTTCGTCTTGGGTGTAGCAACTAAAACAAAGCGATTTGGTAGGCCCCATTTGCAAAATTACATGTTTGCTGATATGTCGTATTGAGAAATTTTTATCAAGAGCTGAGAAGTGAATTTCAAAATATAACACCACAGAATTCATTTTAACTGAAATAAAAACTGGCAAACATATAAATAACATTAACATCGTTCATAGAACATAGCACTTAAAATGTCGATGTGTTTTTTAAAGATCAATTACACTGTTCATTCAATCGCAATCTGGTTATGACTATAGGTAAAACTAAGAATAAAACACGAATAAGACATTCATTTGACAAAGCTTTTAAGAAGTGTTATGAATTTTCACCATAGTGCAAATCTAACTTTTTCAACACATATTGCATATGTTCAGGCGTTCATTTATTTGCTAGATTATTTCATTTCACAACTTTTTTTACTTTTGCTGAACACAACCTCAAAAATATTATACAATTTATGTTTATGTTAGAATTGCTGCATCCAACCAATAATTGTACAATGAAGCCCAAGAAGAATGCAATAATACTGATGATTGTTTGGAACAACCACGGGAAAACACCACATTGCATACCTTCAGGCGCATTATACAATCTCGCCGGTCACCTCAAATCTGACGCTTGTTAAATTCAATTTTAACCATATCAAAACCGTAGAGCGCGCTGCTCGTCTAACTCATTCCGTCGTTGGAAGTCGTTCCGTGTGGACATTGCCGCGCGTGTGTACTATTCGGTGTTGTGAAGTGTGTTAATGCCTGGCCTGGCGAAACTCAGGTGCCCTTTTGCGTGAATTTCGGTGACATTCGATCGGTGCGTACAGAGAGAGAGAGAGACACGAGGATGGCGGCGTTAAAGTTCGACGACAAGCAGATACCGTACCTCGACCTCGGCGACGGTTATCGGGTTGCGCTGGAAGGCGACGAGTACACCGACGCCAAGTCGAAGGAAAAGGCCGCCCGGGAGCTGCGCGAAACGCCGGACGTGGTCGCGCGGTCGATGCAGGAACTGCGCGCCCTACTGCAAGGTGGGTCTCCGACGACGGCGACGTGATTCGAATGTGCTAGTGCCAGCGACATACGGCGGAAAGCTTGCGGCGGCGTAATTGAAGCGATCGGAGGGTTTATTAGCAAAAAAAAAACATTCCTATTACATCCAACAAGGGACCGAGAAGCGATCGCGTTTCCAGGAAGTGATTCACCAAGGAAAATCCCCAAATTCAAGACAAATATGTCGCAGAACTTGTTTGACAACAGGTTACAGGAATCGATTGCGTCGTTTTGTTGCTTCCCAAAAAGGGGATCTCCGTTGCTAGGTGCATTCGAATGATATCAAAATCGTCTCTGGAAGCAAACAGAACATTCTCATGGCAGTGGTTTTTCCATATTTCGCTAAACATGCGAAAAGGCACACGGTCTCTTTCCGAGCCGTAGCTGTATGATATTCAAATGAGGTTATAAAAAACTGGTTCCTCCTAACGGTTTAGAAGACATTTTTGGAACCACGCTGGAACCGATCTATGTGGCAAAAATTAGCCTCAGAGCTCGCAACCGAGCAACGCTTCCGAACCGAAAGGTGTTTGTGTGTTTAGGAAGCAACCGGTTCAGGATGTTGAACGGGCCGAAGAAAATAAATTGAAAGTATCATCATAAACTATTGTGATTCAAGCGCACATAAACCAAACAATTACCACCTTCAACCTTTCGGTGCGGGGGAATAAAACGACAACTAAGCCATAAATCGTACGCGCATCAGGCTCGTACAGCTCCACGAACTTGAACTTGAGCCGAGCGCCTGTGCGGTGGTGTTTAGTGGTGGCGTAATTAGCCGTTTGCTGGAGGAAACGTTTCCTCACAAACCCGACCCATTCAAGGCAGACGGCTAGTGCCATATCCAGTGTGGATACCGCATCAGCAGCGGTGTTTGCCCGTGCGGCCGGAAATGTAACACCCGACGGCCCCTATCGCTTCCTAACCCAACCCCGAAAGGGCATTGACACTGTGCAGGTTTTAATTATCGCTCATCTCCACCGCCGAATTCCACCGGATCGCCAATGACGACGAAAGGGCGGCCGGATGTTGAGCACGGCTTCGAGATGACGTCGAAAGAAACCGCGACTCGCCTGATTCCTGCTGGCTCATGCTCGTCCAACTTCCAGGCCTTTCTTTGCGCGATCTTTTCTCGATCGCCCCGATGACTGCGAAACGCGCGTGTCAACATACACGCTAGGATGACGGAGCCTGCCGGCATGCCTGCGTACCTGTTGGTAAACAAAAACTGCGTGAGTCGTACTTTTGTTTCCCACCGCCAATTGATGGATTGAAATAATAAACGCAAATTAAGGCTAGCTCGTTAGCGTGCGAGCTACGTGCCCGGTGTGAAGATATGTTTTGCTAAGAGAAACATTTCAAAATATTTTTGAAATCTGTTACCTCCAAAGCCCGCTCTTACTTCGTGTGGGGTAAATCATTATTCACGAGAGATTCCCCGCACCTGTACAATTATCTTAACGATCGGTCTAAACGAACTGTCCACCGTCAGAGTTGTTCCGAGAACCCGACCCGATCCCACTCGAAACACTCGAAAAAATGGCGACATCAGCACAAGCTTTTAATGTTCATAATCAATCAAACCACCACAATTGACCCGCGTGTGTGTGTAGGCAAGATCGCGTTCGCGACAACCCTAGCAAAGGTCTCCGGGACGTTTACATGCCAGTTGACCTCCACAGGATCGAGCTCAGGTACCTCCTCACAACTAGTTGCCGGTGTTGGTAGTAGTGGTAGCAGCAGTAGAAGTCTTCTAATTGCTGCCCGCTGCCATGACACGTGCTCTCACTTGATCGATCTGCACTTGACATCGACAACGCAACGCCCGGCGGATGTAGAACACTCGGCACGGTCGTGGGTAATTAGACCGGCGCACTGGACTTCGATCTTAGAAAAAACAACAAGTCGGTGTATCGTGCCATTCTAAGCCACGCTGTAATTACCCTTCGCAACGATGCTGCTATTAATATCCGCATTTATTCTCCCACACAAGCAGGGGAAGTGAGTGCGGTGTAGAGACAAACAAAACTGGTTCCTGTTCTTACACCTTTTCCATCTTCATCTAAACCATTCCACAGAGGAAAAGTCTCTCTACGTGCCGATGGATAACGATGCGTTCATGGTGAAGTTCCTGCGACCGTGCAAGTATTATGCACAAAGTGCCTTCGAGCTGGTAAGAACCCAGGTTTGCTCCAACGTTTGCTTGATTTGTATACTAACTGTTGTTTTTTTGTTTCTAGATCCAACGCTACTACCGCTTCCGCAGCAAACATCCCGAGCAATGCGATGAGCTGTACCCGTCGTCCGTGAAGCATGTGTACGCGGAAGGGTTGGTCCACTTTCTGCCGCTGCGCGATCAGCACGGATCGCGCATTCTGGTGCTCGAGTGCGGAAGTAAGTATCGCGCGCACAATAGCGAAAGCGGCGTCCCACGCGCGCGATTAGATCGATCAAAGAACTCAGTTGGGAAGTAAGCGACGAACCTTTTTTTTTTACATCTCGCACTTGTGCTTGTGAGTGTGATTTTTTCTCTATACCCAACGCTGAAAGCCGGTTCGATGCTCCCGAGCGTTTATAATGGCGAAGCTCAACAACAAAAAATCACCTTCGGCTAGAGAAGCAGCATCTTTCCGAGCCTGGGAATTGTGATAATCAATGATTGTTTGCTTTACATATTTGTTTGCACGCCCGGGAGAGCTAATCGTTCAGCAGATGTATCTTTCGCGTTGCGTATGGGGTGTTAGAATAATGCACCCCGATCGAGAGTGTGAAACGTTTTGAGAACCTGCTAAAGCTTTCAGATTTGAAATCATCGTATGGTAATCATTCACAGCGTTCTTGCAATAGTGCAAAACTTTAGAATGATGGAAATAGGCATAGGGACTCTGAGCAAAAGCCAATTATCATCGAATTCAGTAGAAGTCAAATTGATAACACCGTCAAACGTAAAAATCTTTGCATTAGCAAGTTGATAATCTAGATAAATCATCTAGAATTTCGACAATAAATGACTATAAGACGGCTGTGCGTAGTTTCACCTTTGTATAGGAGAGAGACCAAGGATTGTTGCGTTTAGGTATCTTTATAGGATCAATAATATTGACATGCAACACTCTTGTTTTGAGAGATTCGAATCTTATTTCGAAGTAATCATCACTGCAGAAGCATAACACTTAGCCAAGTTTCAGCTTGGTTATTACATTTAATTTAGTTTGTTCAAACGGGTTCACTTTACTGGCAAAGCATAGCTTGCCCTTGTTGTGGCGTTCATCACTGTAGAATAGCCTAAATCTGGGCGGAAACTTGGCCGACAAAAAGGTGCAAATCATCAAAGCCAGCCTGGTTTTTGCAACTCATCATCTCCGGCAAAGTTCAATTTATCGCACACAAACACACCGACAAGCAGAAGGCGATTTATTTTTAAGCCGATCGAATGCGACGCACTTTTTGCCAATGGTGTGGTGAGATAGGTTACTCCCGCTCGGATGTATTGGTTCGCCGAGGGATACGCTATATAATTCGACGGTTTTCAACCGGCTAGTTGCGTATTTACCACCGACGGTGGTGGACAAACTTTGGGTTAACTGCGTGGCACTGTGTCAGAAAACGGCGTAGAAATGTTTCTCCTGTGGGCGTTGCCCGTGCTGGTGTATCTGCTGTATCGCTGGAGCGTCGCAACGTACGATTACTTCGAGAAGCGCAACATCCCGTACGTGCAGCCGGTTCCGCTGTTCGGCCAGGTGTGGTCGTTCTTCTCGCAGGGGAAACACGCGGTGGATGTCGCCTCCGAGGGGTACGCCATGTTCCCGAACACGCGCATCTCGGGCGTGTTTACGATGCGCAATCCGGCCTACCTGGTGCACGACCCGGTGCTCTACAAACAGATGGCCATCAAGGACTTCGATCACTTCACCGACCACGTCACGGAACTGGACAAAGACGTCGACCCCCTCCTGGCCCGGTCGCTCTTCTTCATCAACGGGACGAGCTGGCGGCACCACCGGTCCGGCCTCAGTCCGGCCTTCACCGGGAGCAAGATGCGCGGAATGTTCGGGTTGCTCTCCAAGAGCGCCGGTGACGCGATGGACCGGTTGACGATGTTCGCGCGCGGCAAACCGTTCACGATGGAGCTGCGCGATCTGTACTCGCGCCTTGGCAACGACGTGATGACGTCGATCTCGTTCGGTGTCGAGGTGGACTCACTCACCGACCGCGACAACGAGTTCTTCGTGAAGGGCAAACGGTTGGCGAAAATCGACGGACTCCCCGGGGCGAAGCTCCTGATGACGCTGATCTTGCCGAAGCTGTTTCGCTTGCTTCGGATAAGCGTCATGTACAAGGATGTGAGCGACTTCTATCTGGACGCGGTGTCCAGGAACATTCGGCTGCGCGAGTCGAACAACATCACGCGTCCGGACTTCATACATCTGCTGCTGCAGGCACGCAAGAACACGCTCGGATCGGGCAAGCACGACGAAGAGAAGCTTCAGAACGCCGGCTTCTCAACCGCCGAGACACACGCGGTCGAGCAGAAGGCTGGCGATGGACGGATGAGCTGGGAAGATGTCGACATCACCGGAGCGGCCGCATCGTTCTTCTTTGGCGGCATCGAGACGACCACGACGCTGCTGTGCTTTGCCAGCTACGAGCTGGCCGTCAATCCATCCATTCAGGATCGTCTGCGTGCCGAAGTGGATGAAACGCGCGAGGCATTGCCCGATGGAAAGACGCCGACGTACGAGGTGCTGCAGAAGATGACGTTCATGGATATGGTCATCTCGGAAACGCTCCGTCGGTGGCCGCCACTCGGGGTGACGAATCGCAAGTGCACCAAGGACTACACGTTCACGAACACCGACGGCACGAAGGTGACGATCCTGAAAGGCCAGAACGTGTCCATTCCGATCAAGTCGTTCCAGCTGGACGAAAAGTTCTTCCCCGAGCCGCTGCGCTTCAATCCGGACCGCTTTGCCGATCCCACCAGCATCAACCAGGACGCGTTCGTGCCGTTCGGCACGGGCCTGCGAAACTGCATCGGCTCCCGGGTGGCGCTGATGCAGGCGAAATGCATCCTGTTCTACATGCTTTCCAACTTCACCATCCAGCCCGACGCGAAACTGACCATCCCGCTCGTGACGGACGAAACGTCGGCCGGTTTGAACGCGAAGCACGGTTTCTGGATGAATTTGGTGCCCCGGCAGGCCTGAGCTGCCCTCTGCACCGTGATAAGATAACGACACAATGTGATAAGCTTGAAATCGCGATGGCGCGCGTGCGTGTGTTTGTGCGAGCAGGATAGTGTGCCATTTGGATTCCATTCCGGTCAATCAGTGTGATTCAGTGGGAGAAATAAAGAAGGCTTAATACGTACCTAGAAAAAAAAAGGAAACCGACTCGTTATCTATTCCTCTTCATTGAGTTTCGGAACGCGCACAGCAAATCCCCCCGTTGTCACTGATGGTTTTCGTTTGTCTCTGTCTCTTCTCCCTTTCGCAGAGAAATGGAAACCGGCGAAGGTGTCGCTCACCGATCTGTTCCGGGCGGTACAGATCGCGCTCGAGGCGGGCATGTACGAGCCGCGCACGCAGTTGAACGGGGCCGTCGTCATCCTGGACATGGAGGGTCTGGCGCTGTCGCAAATTATGCAGTTTACGCCGAAGTTCGCCGCGATGGCCCTGGACTGGATCCAGCAGTGTACGGCGATGCGTCTCAAATCCGTGCACATCGTGAACAACTCGTACCTGTTCAACATGCTGTTCGCCATCTTCAAGCCGTTCCTCACGGAGAAGCTGCGCAAACGGGTAAGATGGAGCGAGGAGGTCACATTTCTTGGCCCGCTGCCTTTAACTCACCCTGTTCTCGTTCTGCTCGCAGCTGTTCTTCCACCAGAAGGACTGGAACTCGCTGATGTCTCACCTAGACGCCAAATGTCTGCGTCCCAAGTACGGTGGAACTCTCGAATGTCTGGAAACCGACGGAAAGCTGCTCGGTGAAATGTTCGAGCTGTACCACAAAGAATACGAACGTAAGTTCGGGATGCTTTTCGAGCTAGCGATGAGACTCCTAATAACTGCCTTTTCTATTTTCATTTCAGTTGCCAACTCTTTCGGTTACATCCGAAACAAAAACTAGCATAAGGCCCGGAACGAACGGATACCACAGATCAAAATCTCTTACCATCGTCGGTGCTGCCCGTGCAGCAACTTCGACCCTAGTTTCATAAGCAACTACAAGATTGTGATACCTTGTGCTATCGAATGGCAATCTAGTACACTCTGGATATGTTTTTTAATTGAATATTATTACCTTGGGGGTTATGTTTGCTTCGGATTAGTAGTGTACACAGCGTAGTGAGGAGTGTTGACTCACAACCATTTTTCGAGAGTGCAATATCTAAGTCAACAAAACAAAGAAAACACAATAAATGGACATTACATTTTCGCACATGAATTTAGTCAACCCGTTGTCTCCGCGTCAAAGACATCTAGCTTGTATAAATAGTTCGTGATCTTAGTATACGCTGATTACAGCTGGTACCATGAGCGACCCTACAGGAAATCGTATCATCAAAGACCTCCTAAACACATTTCTTGCATTAAAAATTGAAAGGATTCTTTAAGTTACAAACAGGACCCAGAGTAGTTGAATCATTCTCCAGAACGAGCAGGATAAACGATTGGCGCGACGGTGGAGCATGGCACACACATACATACCATACTGATACTGATTCACACACTGAAGTTACAACGAAAACGTCACATCAACGTCCGTCAACATGTGCCTACTGCGATTGCCAGGCGTGGTGTAAACAACACGCTGTGACAAACCTAAACATTGCGTGGACGCTTATCTTTGGAGCATCGCCACCACTACACAACTCCAGCAATTGCATCATACGCCGCTTTTGCGATCATATGGTTCACCTAGCAATCGCCCTAGCAGACATGCTCCCGGTTGCCCTTTGCTGCAATGTCCCCCGTCCAATTGCAATTCGTTCCACCGCGTCCTTCCGCCTCGTGCTCGCTCCCCACAGACTGGACCGTTCCGATCAATTACTCGCGGGCACTGTCTGCGTCCGCTTCGTGCTGTTCGCAGATAGCGTAGCGCGCCACTTGTTCTTCTTCGTGCGTTCCGTTCGCATCGCATCCAAATTTGTTGTCCAAATGCTGCTGTCGGTGTAGTGGTAAGCACGGGAGATGTGATGTTGGTATGAGATTCCGCGAGATCGCGGTCGTCACCGCGCGGTCGTTCTTCAGTCGCGAGTCTGTATCGGGTGCGTGTGGGAGCGTGTTTGCGGCAACTGCTCATTGACGAACGACGCGGTCTCGGTCTAGGTCAGCAATGGTGTTACTGTGGGCGTTGCCGGTGCTGGTGTATCTGCTGTATCGGTGGAGTGTCGCTACGTACGATTACTTCGAACGGCGCAACATCCCGTACGTGAAGCCGGTGCCGTTTTTCGGTCAGGTGTGGTCATTTTTTACGCAGGAGAAGCATGCCGTTGACGTTGCGTCCGAGGGTTATCACCTGTTCCCGAACACGCGCATCTCGGGCGTGTTTACGCTGCGAACGCCGGCTTATCTGGTGCACGATCCGGCGCTCTACAAGCAGATGGCCATCAGGGACTTCGATCACTTCACCGATCACGTCTCGGAGCTGTCGTTAGAGCATGATCCGCTGCTGGCGAGGTCGCTTTTCTTCACGCAGGGCGCACGCTGGCGCCAACATCGATCCGGCCTGAGTCCGGCCTTCACCGGGAGCAAGATTCGGAACATGTTTGTGTTGCTGTCGAAAAGTGCCGGAGACGCGATGAAGCGTCTGGTGGTGTACTCCCGCGGGAAGCCGTTCACGATGGAGCTGCGCGATCTCTATTCGCGCCTCGGGAACGACGCAATGACATCCATCTCGTTCGGGGTCGAGGTGGACTCGCTCACCGATCGTGACAATGAGTTCTTCATCAAGGGCAAACGGTTGGCGAAAGTGGACGGACTGACGGGGTTGAAGCTGCTGATGACAACCATTATGCCCGGGTTGTTCAAGTTCCTGCGACTGGGAGTTCTTTACAAAGACGTGAATGAGTTCTACCTGGAGGCCGTTTCGACGAACATTCGCCACCGGGAGAAGCACAACATCCAACGGCCGGACTTTATCCACCTTCTGCTGCAGGCCCGCAAGAACCAACTCAGCATGGAGCAGGGCGAAGACGAAGCCCTAGACAGTGTCGGGTTCTCCACGGCCGAAACGCACAAAGTGGAAGAAACGGCGGGCGCCGCGGGTGACAGGCTGAAATGGCTGGACGTAGACATTACGGCGTCTGCTGCCTCCTTCTTTTTCGGGGGCATCGAGACGACCACGACGCTGCTGTGCTTTGCCAGCTACGAGCTGGCCGTAAATCCCGCGATCCAGGCACGGCTGCGTGCCGAAATCGATGGTGTGCGTGAGGAGCTGGCGGACGGCGTTACGCCGACGTACGAAGTGCTGCAGAAGATGACGTACATGGACATGGTTGTTTCGGAGGCGCTCCGGCGTTGGGCGCCATTCGGTCTGACAAATCGCAAGTGCACCAAGGACTACACGTTCACGAATACCGACGGCACGAAGATCACCATCGAGCGGGGTTTGAACGTTTCCATTCCGCTGAAAGCGTTCCATCTGGATGAGAAGTTCTTCCCCGATCCGCTGCGCTTCAATCCGGACCGCTTTGCCGATCCCACCAGCTTCAACCAGGACGCGTTCGTGCCGTTCGGCACGGGCCTGCGAAACTGCATCGGCTCCCGGTTGGGGTTGATGCAGGCGAAATGTTTCCTCTTCTGCATGCTGTCTTACTTCAGCTTGGAGCCCGGCCCGAAACTGACCATTCCACTGGAGCTGGATGAAACGTCGGCCGGGCTGAACGCGAAGCACGGCTTCTGGATGAACCTGGTGCCGCGGCACGTTTAGGCGAGCCTTCGCCTCGGGCAAGTGATAAGATAAGACGACATCGGTTCAAACCACTTCGGTAGTGTTTTCCCCTATCTCAAGTATATCCCAAATAAAACAAAACGAAGTCAATGCCATAAATGTGATTCCTTGTTCCTTTAGCGTACGAAATTTAAAGTCAAAACTGTATGTGATGTTTATTGGATTCGTGAAAAATAAAACCCGCCACATGCGTTCAATCGAAAATGCAATACATAAAACCGTTTGACATAAAACCGTCTCGCATGCACTGCACACGTGGGCATCCGAAAGCTTCGCCATGAATTCAAACAAAAACATCTGATTGCTACCTGCCTGGAGTGGGTTAAATATAGACGCGTTTTTATCGACGCGAATCGCGCGTAAAAATGGCACCGGTAGGGCGGAAGATAGTGATACTACTTTTCTAGTACATGGCGTTTCAAAACTATGAATACGAAAAGCTGAAAATTTAATACAATGTTAAAGAACTGGGACTACCCATTTTAAGTTTTGTTCGGTTTTGTTCCTTGCTTCTCCTGAAAGGAAAAAAAACTTATTAAATAGTTCATCTAGAATAGTTACATGCCGCTTCAACCAAATCTATTTGTCCTGTCTTATGTTGTTGACGTGGCGACCAGACTACACTAGCCAAACTGGACGTCACTGTCAATGTCAGAAGAGTAAAAAAGTCAGATTTAAACAAAAAAGGTCATTAAAATCTTTACAAATACGAATTAAAGAACATGTAGGACACGTAGAACTTTGGAAAATGGCATGTCACAGTGTTTCTTCAGAGCTAACCTGTCATCGAGGTCACGAGCTTCGTTACATTCGTCAATAAAACAGCATGGTTTATTTTATGAAAAAACGACATGGAAACCAGTGTAAACCCAATCAAATTGCATGATTTTTTTATAAAGAGATGATTAGCAGTTGTGCATACAACTCGCAAAACTACGCTGATATTTCTAATAAAACCCATAATAAATGAAATGTTAAATACTGCTTATCAAAAATGTCGGAAGTTTGCGATTATGTGTTTGAATTCCTTGAAATACATAATCTTATAGTAATTATTAACATTAACATCTTCAATCAAGGTTAATCAGATTTCAGGTACATTAGTTTGTGCTTTTCTCCTACAGATGGCACTGCGCTGTATTTGCTAGCATCTGATAGATGGCGCTACTGTACGTGCTATGCGGGTTGCATACTTTTCAATCAGCTCTTTTCAACCAAATCGTGTTTCTTCAGATACACACCGTTGAATAAAACTGAAATAAAATATTAAATGAAACATGCACTAGTCACAAAAAGTACAACATATATTATAAAATTAAATAATGAAAGGTTAGATGTTAGAGATTATGAAATGTTTTAAAAATAAAAATGTCTGTTGACCACAAGTATTTGCCTACGATAACCACACGAACTTAGAGCCAAAATGCCCGCCCATTTGCTCGCACAAACCTCAACTCATAGCCAGCATTCTTCCATACGCGGCAGCATCCAGCAACACTATAGGAACGAAAATTGATAAATCGTAGCATGTGTGTGCTCCACCGTCCCTCTACCCCGGCCACACCGCTCGCTGGAGCCGGCGGGGCGTTAATATTGCGTTTCGTGCTTTGTTTCGTCTCGCTTCTTTGCGGTCTTATTCCCGAGAAGCAATCCGGACATGGGCCCGAGAGCTCTTGGGTCTCGCGGGATTCGTTCTAGTCATGGACCTCCTCTACCACTCTGCCCCACACAACTTCCATCGACTTTCTTTTCGCCCCGAATCGCCCCAACCCGATCGTTTCGGATGTCCCGGAACCTTTGGGCGCCTCTCGGACATTCAGGACTTGGTGTTTCGGTAGGTGATGATCAGAGTCTTTTCCCGTGCCTTCGGCTGCCTTCTTCAGGTGCTTTCTATTCTTTCTGGTTGGCGAGTGTATGTGTGTGCATGTGCGTGTGATTGTGTGACCAATTGGGAGCTAGGGCTGCGGAGCTGCGGAGCTCGCGGGCTAGGCAGATCTGCTGGGCTCTAATAAATTATTCTTCCCGCTTCATCAACCAACATCAACCGGAGGTAGAAGTTGATTAACCTCCAGCAGCCTGTTGGAAGCAGATCGAAAGCACGGCAGACATTCCACGTATCCATCATTGTAATCCGTCCCAGCGGCAAGCAAATCAAGAACTTCTACAGCGTGCTACAGGTTATCGCATTCTCGTCATGATGCTTTTTGTTGCCGTTGCCATCCCTGCTTATTCTATTAACCCACCCCTGCCACACACACACACACACATGCGCGAGAGCGTGCTCCGCTGGTGCACGTAATCGAAGGAAGATTAATTGATTTTCTAGTTCACGGATCCGATTTTAACTCCACGGCAACCTCTTTCTGCACGCCACCAAACGCGCCAAACGAGGGGGGTGGGGGGAGCAAACTGCAGTTCTATTGTTATTCCATTTTACCGTAGCTCGATCGGATCGGGCTCGCCCTCGTGGTGCAATCGGGGCGGTTTTTCCCTCTCGCTCGCTTATTTCGCGCTACCGGAATCGATCGATCGTCGACATCGATTCCGCGCACGTTCGACTTGTAAATTAAATGTTTGCAATTGCATTACGGTCAACTCGCCGCTGCTTCTTCGCGCGCATTGCTCTTTCTCGCTTCCCATTTGCATCCGCCTGGCTGCGTGACGTGATGGGGCGCGTCGCGTTCTCGTCAAGAAATTGATGTTTTGATTTGTCGTTTTGAGTGTTTTCTTCGCCCTCTCACCGACGGAGATTATGCTCACGTAAGCCGTCAGGATATTCGAAAATGGTCACACAACAACGGTGGCGCACAACAACACAGAACTCTCTGCCGCCCATGCATGCTCTTTGCATTTTTATTTGTCTAATTGATTCCCGGCGTCGTCCTATCCACGAGGCTCCCGGTAGGGGTCGTGTTCTGGGGGAAGATGCTCAGGAAATTTATTCATATTCAACTCCGTTTCCCTCACGGCTCCTGGCCACACGCACGATTGGTATGCACAGAACTTATTTGATTTCGATGTCCGCTCTCCCACAAACGGCCAATTCATATTCCATGCTCGTTCCCGTGGTCAGAGCGTCGGTTCTTCATACTAGGTGTTTTTTGTGTGTTTTACCTCCCTTCATTTCGTTCTGTTTGTTTTAAGTACCGTCTTGTGACACTTTCCACCGGAGCTGTGCAAGAGGCGGATTGATTACCATGTGTGTGTTACAAAATGACGAGAACGCCAATATGCAACGGGACGGATGAAGATTTATTGGAGTTGAGTAACTGGATGCAAGTGAAGATGTTTCAGTTCCTGTTTGCAAGAAAACAGTGACCAAACAGTCAAGGTTGGTAAGCATGTTTTGTACGTAGATGCAGAATTAAGATTCGCTACTAAATACTTTATTGAGTAGAAGGTTCAGTACATTGAAAGTTTTCAATGTACTAAGTATTATAACATTTCAAGAAAGACTTACGTGAAGAATCTTCCTGAAATTCAGTCATTCCTACTAATTAGATTAAAG
Organism: Anopheles dirus; assembly: GCA_000349145.1. Lineage (NCBI taxonomy): Eukaryota > Metazoa > Arthropoda > Insecta > Diptera > Culicidae > Anopheles > Anopheles dirus. The sequence continues at coordinate 3,717,821 of KB673423.1, forward strand.
AATGCGATGAGATTAAAAGGTTTGACGTAAACTCAGAGAGTTAGCTTTACTAAGACATCAATGAGATCGTCATAATATCTTAACGGGAATGAACTTAACATTGAAACGGGACAAGTACCCAGATCTTATCATCTCAGTGACACGTCTTTTACTTCTCAATATGAGTCTTCCAAGTAATGAGGGTCACTAGAGACAGGTTGGTTACCAGGGGCTTAGAAGGTTCTTCAGATTTCTTTTCTAGTCCAAGTATCTTTTTGTCAAAGATCAAAAGATTCAGGTGTCCATCGCCGACGTTTTA
>KB673423.1:3718464-3737878 GCA_000349145.1 Anopheles dirus
CCAAGCCGTTTCCAAAACCTCAAGATACCAACCCCCGCACTCGATCGATCAGCCAGCTCTCCTCATTTGCATCCAGAACGAGTCACCTGATCGGTCATTTCGGCGATTGATATATTTTCCTTCCCTTCCGATACATGATTGGTTTCGTTAATTATCCTGCGTAGCCACCCGGTTCTGAGCACGGGAGCGTAGGAACTTCTCCACGCAATCGTAACACTTTCCTGCAGACTCGCCCCTTTCCACCGGCCCAAGACCGGGATCGATGGAATGACAAATAATCGCGCACAAGCGTAACATTTGCATATGTGCGCACACAGGTATTATGAGATTCGGTTTCCGTTCCTGGAATAATAACTACGTTATGGTGATTTTTCGATCGGACGTCCCTCCCCCGTCGGGTCTCCTGATATCTCTTGATTTTCGAGTGCAATGACTTCGCGATCGCGGGAACGTTGGCGAATTCGATATTACAGCGATTCGTGAGTTTGACAGGCCGTCATTCTAGCGGGAGAATTCTCGGAAAAGTGTGCTGTGACTCGTTCCCAATGACGATCCTAGGCAGCAAGGCCGACGCATTCCGTCACACGCGAGACTCTATTGCTTCAGCTATTCCACCCGTGCGCATTACAAAACGTCAGCCACTTCCTGTCGGGGCGTAGCGGGCGATCGAGAGCGCATAATCAAACAAACAGACAAATTCCAATGGAAAATTCCCATCGTCCGAAAATTCCCAGAACATTTTTCCACCGCGTCGCCCGATCAACCCCGCGATCGATTCGCCTTCGAGGCGGCGGACTTTCGTATGCAACCACTGTCACTTCCTGTACGCGTGGGGGGACGCAATCGGTGTGTCCCGATCTCGTGCCAGCAGGTGCTCGTCATCCCGCCAACGTTGCGCCCAACGCCGCGTTGAATATTCTACTTTCGTGCGTACCGGGCCGTGGCGCAATTGCGCCATTTCGTTGTCGTCCGTCCGTCCACCGCTTTTACGACTTTTCGCCGAAGACTGCTCCACCTACTCCCGCGAGTCGATGGGAAAGTTAAACAGTGAGAACAGTGTGCCCGACCCGGGCCCGGTGCTAAAGGACGAGCGGGATTTCCAGCCGTTCCGTTGGATTTGACCGTGCAAATATTCACATAACGTACCGCGTACGCACGGCCACATAGGGGTTTAAGCGGGTCGATTGTTTTCCGCACGTTTCGGGGCGCTTTTGCGCGAGACGTTGACCTCTTCGTCGGGTGTGTGAGGATGTGGCTGAAGCAGTGACCACAGCAGAAATTCAGTATCATGTCTTGATGAGCTCATTTACAAGTCATAATCAAGTATGCAGATTCGTCAGATAAGGTATGTCACCAGATATCAGTAAAACAGTACTTATTTCTTGATTTCTTGAGGCTAATAGTGATGAGATCGGAACCTACAACTTGTAGTGTGTATAAAGCACTAAACTGGAGCATAACTTGTTGATAACTAATCAATTACACTATGCTCCTAACTAAAGATGAGATAGTATCAGGATGTCCCTCTAAGGTATCATAAATCTTCTTCAAGTTTCAAAGAATAAGAGAGTAACTCCTTGACAGTTTTTCCCATTGTGGTATGTATCTGATAGGTTGATTTACTTTCTTTTCCGATTGTGTTCACCATTCTCTTCCATTGCATATCACTCTAGAACGCAAGATCTCAAACCTGTTAACATCAACACATCGCGTTCCGGAATGTTTACGTCCCGCTGAAGTGACGAAGCACTTTCGCACCCAGAACCCACCACGCAGCCGTCATAATATTCAATTAAAACCACCCAACATTCGCAACAAAAACAGCACTCCCCCAGCGCGATCTCGCGCACAAGATCGCGCAATTACGCCAATTTCCTCACTCGCTAGCTCTCACCGGTTTGGGCGACTCCTTTGGCGAACAGCGCGCGCCCGATGATTATCTTGTTCGGTATATTTGTTTTAAAATTTATAGTGTTTATTTCGGAACTTCGGCCATCGGTATTTATTTATCCCTCGCACGCCAATATGCGGTGCCGGCATCTACGGCCCGCAGATATTGAATGTACATGTGCGCGCCGAAGAGAAGGCGACCACGGGAACGCCGCAACACAAACATCGATCCATCGAGGAGGTCTCGTCGCTCTCGTCGACCGGGCTGTCCCAGCACACAAGCGCGCGCCGCCCTAAGAACGTCGGCAAAGGTTTATTCAATTTCCTTATCCTGCGTGCGCGTGTGTTTTTTTCTTACTCGCCTGCGCGCCTCACTCATTTCCATCCCAACCTGCCCGTCATCTCGCGATCGCGTTATGATTCTGGTACAGTTTTGCCTCGCTGGTCTCGTTTCTCCATACACACAACAGCGAGAAGAAGAAAAAAAAACCTCCAGTGGCAAACCGTTTCTCCTAATGCTGCGGGGTCTTCACCATACACAGCGTTTCATTTCTTTTTTTTTTTTGTTTTGTTTTCAACCACTTCTCAAATTACCGAGCAAATGTAAACAGCCCGTGAAAGTGACGGAGGAAGTGAACGGGTGCGCATGTGTGCCACGCCACGCCACGGACGATATGCATCCCAAGTGCAGGGAGGAAACGACAGCATAACAGTGGATCGCTTTGTTCTGCGGAGCCTCCGCGCTGCATGAAACACGACGCTCGCATGCAGGACCATTCTGAGGGCGAAAGGCTGCGATCGTGCTGCCTAACCGCTTCCAGACGGGTGCCGCGTGAGGCGTGTGTTGCGTGAAATATGCGTTTGATTGGTTAGTGCTCGGCGATAAAACAGCTGTACAAGTGCCGGGCCGCATCGATTCCGGCGCGTCATTAAAAACAAATAGTCCCATTTTTGGTCGCGTTCGCATTCAGAGGGACGCATTTGAAGAGCTGTTTAAATTATGATAGCATCATTATGCGCTCCCATCTGGGGCTGATAACACAGTGTCGAACACACTTTAGAAGTAGAGAAAGTTGTCCGATAGCAACGAAACTGTTATACAAATTCATTATTATCAATAGAACCAAGCATGTAAAGAAAGATAAATTACGAATCTAGTACAGGGTACAACATATTGTGTAATTCAAAATCGAATAAAATTGTTGTTGAGGAAGATTCTTGAACTGGACTGGTATGGGATCTCTAAACTGTTCTAATAGCCATGCTAGATCAAGCAACCTCTCATCGCGTCTCTCAAAATGCATCGTCCACAGCTAGACACGTGTCGGTACCCTCCCCGATCCACCCCAACGACCTAGTCAGATCTCCATCACTAATCCCACATCGGATGTTTATGTTTTTTTATCATTCCAAACCGCTCCCGACAACAAAACCGCATCCTGCCGTATCGAGCGAACCATCGGACCGGAAACGAGAACGAGATCATCCAACAAACCCCGATCCCCGACGAAGATCGCCTCACGTTCGCCACACGTTTGACGCACGACACCAATTTTTGGCTTTGAACCGTGGCTAGACATCAACCTAACCCCTCTCCAAAAAGCGAGCTCTAGCTAGCTCGCCAGGTTCAATTGGAAACAGACAAATTGGACTTGGCTGCTTCCACCATGCCGCCCCAGATGCATCCCGGTATCGCGTTCCCGTGCGGTGGAACGCAGGGGTTATGATTTTCATATTTCAAAACATCATCATTTTTCCGGCACGGAAAACCCGTTCCCACAGCGAGCACGCCTCATTTCCAAACTCGCTCGGAAAAGCATGATTTATGGCCGCTCGCTTCGCGGGGGGTGCCTCCAAACTTTATTGCTTTATTTTTGTTCAAAAGTGTCACGACCCCAGTAGCGTCACAGACGTCACAGCCGGAAAGGGTTAGAACAGAATCTATTTCAACCCAAGCACGTCCGGAGATCGATCACACATCACATCACCCTCTCGTGATACGGATCATCATCCTTTAATCTGTGGGCCGATTTTCAAGTTCCCACCTACCGGGCAGAGTGAAAAGGCTTCTCCGCTTGTTAGCCAGTATTAATTACCTACCACCAACCGCCACCGGAATGCAGCAGCTCCAGCGAGACTGTTGAGTGATGAAGGCGAACGGAGGGAGATAACTTCGAGCCCACTTGAGCGAGTCTTTGCTGGGGATCGTCTCAGTTGATCTCAGTTTTTGATTCTCGGCTTCAAAGGAAATCGTCCAACACACATCTGGTGTGGTTTTCGGAGCCGTTTGCCCTCCACGGTGGCTTCCGTAGCGGGCAGTGCATCGGAGAGTGTATGCATCATCCCCAAGACGAAGGTTGTTGGCCACAAAATTTGACCCCTTCCGAGGCGATGATCCACTGCTTCCTGGCGACCGGGATGATCTGATGCAAGCTCCCCCAGAAGGCTGCATTCCGGTACGAAGACTTACAACGACACCGACGCCCGGTTGCATCTCGGTTGACCGACCGACTCGAGCCGGGATTTTGGGAGGCGAATTTTGATTGGAAATTGTTGAACTCAGCCCAAAAAAAAAAAAAAATTATGAGGTCACACACGAAGCCCGCCATCTTCCTGTCTGTGGTGCACATTTTCTGCCACTCCGGGGGCAGACTGCAACAGTGTCCATCCGGTTTTGAGGTCTTCATTAACCTCCAGCTTGAATCCGACCAGATCGAGCTCGAGTTACGAAGTTTGATAGCGCGCAGGAATTTGGTCCTTTTAACCTCAGAAGCGCTGATCAGTGACCATAAAGAATCGTTTTTCCATCTTTCTCTCTTTTTCCCCCTCTCTCTCTCTCTCTCTCTCTCTCTCTCGTGTCTTGGAGCATACGTTAATACGATACTGAAGCACTAGAATGTTCCACCCGTACGGGATCCCGTTTCGGGGATATCCCGACAGGATTCGAGGCCTGTTGAATGGCTTCTGTGAGTGTTTGTCCTCGCTCCAAACAAACTAGACGTAGGCAAACACCTGGCAGACACGGCTACCGGGCAGTTAACGGATTTTCGTGATATTAAAAGCTTGTTTTACTAGACAAAAACTTTCGACAACGGTTACCCGATCCGTGGCGTCCCAAATTCCCGTTCAGGCATGATGTTTTTTCTCGATGTAATTGGATGAAAAAATCTATTTTCGATTTCGTAAGATCAGCCTAGAACACACAAGAAGAACCTCCATGGGTTAACCCTGAATCTTCGCTTTCCTGGTACTGCAGAGCTCACCTTTCATATCCTTTTCTAATTGGTGCTCAGCTTGACCACCGAGGTTCAGCTGCGCCGCTGATCAAATTATCGCACCGGAGAGCGTTTGCTTTCTTGTCCCAATAAAAAAAAAATACAGCGACCCTGTTTGCAAACATCTGACACTCATCATTGTTCTTCAATGAACACAAAGGGCGAGATTGGTTCAGTAGTCAGTCAGTCGTACTCCCACCGAACGTACTAGCTTCAATTTCGCATCCTTAAAAAAGAATGCATTAATTCCATACACCAATTCGCTTTCCTTTCTTGCTTGATTGAAATCTGATTTTGGCCAACCACTCAAGATATGCGTTTCCGCTTTTTCTGCTCCTTCTCCGTTTTTTATGGACTGGCAATTCTTGGAAGGTTTCGAAAAGGATATTTCTGAGCAAAGAAGAGAGGAATAGAGAGCGAGAAATTGCAACATTCTCCGTTCGGTTCGGATGAAAGTCAGGCGGTCAAGAATGCACTCCGACTCGCCCGGTGGACACAGGATACCTGCACCGCTGTCGAACCGTGTACCCTGACAAATGACACCGATAGCGATAAATCAGGCGCACGGTAACACCTCACCTCAGCTGTCAGTCGAGCAAAAGGACTTCCTCCTTGGCGAATCGTTCTCAATGGAAAACTTAAACTACACGCACCGTCGAGATGGGAAAAAAGTCTCCTGTCGCACAATGTAAGATCCGTTTAAAAAATCAATGCGTGTCGCTTTTCGAACCGAGCAAGAACTTCAAACTGACCCCGAGGGGGTTCCTTTGTGACATCGGAGCAAGAGCGTTCTACTCCCGAGCGTTGACTATTTGTCAATCGCTCGATGAGAGGCAAGGCACAAGAGAGAACAGTCTATAAAACACCACCGACAGGATGTACTCGATCATGCTTTATTGGATACGGTACACACACACACACAAAAGCATGCTGAGCAGGAATTTTGAAGCACTTCTTTTTTCACGAAAGGTATCAGTTTGTTGTTCAAAACGCACATAATTGGGAACTGACAACTCCCACGTGAGTTCCAGCAACGGAGTCACCTCCAGCATTACATCACGCCCCCCATTCCACATCCGTGTCGTACATGTTCAAGCCGAATTCCACAAAATCACTCAAACGTCTAAAGGAACCCCGAAGGATGCGCTCGTTTCGAAGAAGGAAAGAAGAAAAAACAAAACTCAACGCGCGATCCTTTTGCGAGCGATCGTCCATGATCATTAATAAGTCTGGAATGTTTCTGTAGGAAGCGACTTCTACAGGAAATGGTTTCGTCTTGTCGTTTTTTTTTTTTTTTTCACTGCTCAAGAGTACTCTCAAACTTCTGACCTGCACCGACTTGCGTACTCTCCTGCGTCCAAGACAGAACTTCCAAGAGCAAGCAGCAAACAGAAGAAAAAAAGCAAATCCATCTCACCCGAAAGGAGTCAAATTTCCAGCAGCTTTCCGTATAGCCTTGTTCCATCCCGTTGCATTAGCATGCAGTATCCCGGTTGCATTTCGGTGCAGAAGGGAGAAGGATGAAGTCGGGTTGCGTGTTAGCCATCCGCGCGCCGCTTCGCTCTCGGTCCGGCGCTCGTATGTTTCTCATAATTTACATTTTTCCATGTTCCTTGTCCGACCGATATGTAAATCATAACCAAGTCAAGTGCGTGTGTGTGTGTGTGTGTGTGTTTGTTGCGCATTAAAGGGAAACCGAACGCATTGGCGTTCCCAAAAAACCCAACCCGTGGGTCCCGTAGAAATTATCACGATAATAACAAGCCGACTCACAAGACCATCCTTGGGATGGTCGGTCGTCACTTCACTTCAGGCACGCTGATGATGGATGCGGATGATGCGCTGGCAGCCGCGGTGAAGAAAACCGGCAAGTGGAAGATAATGCCGCGTTTCCGGGATGGCCGGATGGATTGGGCAGGATCCTTAATCACCTCAAGTGCTTCAAGTGGCAAGTGTGAAAAGAAAAATGTTCGTGGGAAAACGGAGCGGTTGCGGTTGGTTGGATTAGCAACCGATTCTTGACTTACTATCCTAAAAGTTCGAAATCGAATAACTTCTATCTAATATACATAACACAACATCTCGTGGGATCATGAAAATGTTGAGTACCACGATTTGTCTTAAGGCAACGCTTTTGTAATTTAAGCTGATATCGAAATCGGACAGAATACTCTTAATTCGACCTACATACCGACCATTAACCAATATCCACTTGCCTTCCAAAATCGCGTCTCCTCAACTTTGGCCCAGCACACGTTAATTAAACATCTCCGGAACGCTCCGGAATTCATTAACAACAATCACAAATTATGCAGCAAAGCGATTGAAATCATTTAAGCCGTCGTCGTCGTCGTCGTCGTCGCTGCGCATAAACCTTTCGAGAGTGAAAGCCCAATCGGAGATACAAATTTCACTCTGCGTCGAGCCAATTAAATGGCTCACCCGGTTATGGTGAACGCGTTCTCCGCTGCACGCAGACAAAGCAGACATGCTCCTTCAATCCTTTCTCCCCCGAAACGTCAATTGAAGTGCGCTTCTAATCGGTTCTGATGCACGATGGAAGTAAATGGAGAGAAATGTACGCATTCGGGACAGACCAATTGGCTGTATGATGTCTAACATGCTTACACTAATTATTTTTTATTCCCGTCTCGTTAGGAGGGACCCATTCTATGAGGGTCATAACTCAAGCGCCTTTGCCTGACGCCTAGCACAGTGTATGTGGTAACCTGTTGTCATGTTTTGTATCATAATCGAACGAGGTAGAAATTATCGTCCTGATACAAGCAACAAGAGAAGAACGTCACAAAAAAAACGCTGTAACCGATCCGCCAACAATGGCTTCCTTGAGGCCATTCTTTCATTCCGTGCCGTTCAATCCGTCGCTTGACCACCGACGACGGTGTTGCTGCTGCTTATCAAGTGTCACCACAAAAGATGGCGGATGTTTGAAATTTGATTTTCCCATTTCACACCGAACCCACAATGACTTCCTCGTTCGAGAACGACCTCCGCCGCCGGTGCTTGCGAATAGACGGACCAAACATATGACATTCGATGCGCCACTGTCCACTGTCTCCGATCAGCATATGCTCCAACCGCAGTAGCCTGGTACAACGGCAAGGGGGAAAAAAAACAAGCCATCCTCCAAACATCCCAAGCCCGGTTCCTCTTTTCCGCACCGCCATTAATCGACCGATCGCAAAAACCGTATCACTTTTGGGGAGCATGCTCGGCGGTGTTCTTGAAGCGTCCACGGCGCACGAAAGCAACGGAACGAAAGGAAAAGCCATAAAGTTGGCTGAAAAATTGCACTACTGTGCCGGATCGAGTTTCATGCGGTGATGGAATGTTGGCTTTTGGGGGAAGGCCGCCGTGTGTTTATGCGTTATTTTATTTTATTACCGTTTTTGTTTTTCTTAATATGCATCGCTCGGATGCTCCAAATTTCCCACGAGTCGGTGTGTTTTGAAACGGCTTCGACCGGGTGGCTTTAACGGATTCTTAACGGCGAATAACAGCAATCCTGGTAAGTTTTTTTTTTTAAATTCTACTTAGTTATTGCGATGCTTCGATGCCAGTGCTGGATGTGACCTTCGTAAAATGTGATGCCATATTGGATCAAGAAGAAAACGCGCTTTTCGTTCGTAACAGTTTGCCGTAGATCCTTGTTTTGAAAATAATGCACGGAACACAGGTTGAAACAAATCAGAACGGTCATGGTTCTGTTGTACGCAACGTGAACGAATCGCTGATAAGCCTTTCATAATGTATTGCACAAGCATGATCAAGTTCACTCTGGTGAATGGTCTCACAGAGCAATGGACGTTTTCTTCGTTTGGATTCTGGTGTTCGGTAAGAAAAGGGTTTACAAACAGCCCAATCTTTTATAGAGTGCTGATAATTTCAATCCTGTTTAACTACTAGGTCTGATAGGAATATATCCTTCGACAACACTAGCTGATGACCTTCCGAGTCTAGTGCGTAAGACCCGTCAGCACAACACGTTGCCCTACACCGAGTCTACTGAGACACCAACACCACAAGCTGAACCTAGCGATGAACAATCGGTGCATGAAGCTCCCCATTATGAGCCCTCTGAAAGACAGACGACTCCAGCTGCGGAGCCAACTACAGCACAGTCCTATCCAAGACTGCAAGAACGAAAACAGTCATTGCCAACGACACCGAAGCCCGAGGAACCATTAGCTAGGCTACGCTCCAACGCATCCGTACCATCCGGCTCGACTCGACAACTGAACGACTCCATCAGCGCGGTTCTTCTTCCAACGGACCTTCTTCCATTCGACAATGGACACATCCCCAATGATACCGATATCCCAGAAGCTGACGAGCCAAGGTCTGGTGACGTACCTGTTCCGGTTGTGGTACACTTGAACCTGATAGTTCAGCCGCGGAAACAACACGCCCTTGCTGACGGAGAATGTGGCCACGATCTGCCCTCACATGGCTATCGGAAAATCGTTCGCGCCCTTCACCCAGCACGGCACGTACCGAAGATTCACAAACGCAGGAAGGGTGCTTGCGCTAGACGATTGGGTCACAGGCAAAGACTCCATAAAGTTTGTGGGTCAAATTCAGATGAATTTCAGGAACCCTGTCGCAAGAAGGCTGTTGTGAACACCAACTCGGATAGGAACAAGGTTCTATACGATGTAATTCCATTATTTTTAGGGTAGGAAACGCAGAATAATTAGTTGGGATGTGCAATAAAAAGCTGTGGTGGTGCGTACTACATTTCCTGGCTTTTGAGATAAACAATATGTGGATGATATTACCGATAGATACTAGGTTAAGTAATGGACAACATAAGTCGCACTGTTTTAAAAGGGCATCTTCTCAAACATTTCACACAAAAAATCAAGTATCATCAAAATCAACCAAGCTAAGCTAGCTGCGTAACTCGGATATATCTTTTTTAATATTCTCTGCATTCCTCAAGTATTGTGGGAAGTATGGTAGTGCTTTGATTGCGATGTAGTCCAATAATATATGTGGTTAGCGTTTCGCTTGAAAACGTATCCAGTGTACTCAAAGAGATGACAACTTGTAACGACGTAAAATCTATCTACATCATCATCAATTGAATAAAGATTGTACTCAACTATACTGCATAATTTCAACTATATTCATAATTTGCTCAAATACATTGCTTTTCATTCTGAACAACCATAAAATAGTAGCGATCCGTCCCACTATAGTCAGAGATTACACAGGTTTGGTAATCACCGTCAAGAGATTACTCATGCATTTGTAACCGGACCTATCGAGAATTAAGCTGGAATACGTAGGAATTGAATGGAAACCAGAACAAAACTATTGTTTTAATACTGATCATGCATGGTGCATGCTGTTGCTGTAGCAGATCCTTCGGAAAGCTATAAAACATGTAGCACAATCAAGATTCGCTCAGTTCGAACAGGTTTCGACTGGTATTTTTTGTACATCACCTTGCTCAGCATGAAGCGAACGCTACTCCTGTTTTGTGTGGTCCTCATCGGTAGGTGCTCTACAGTCTCAATTTCGGTAAGAAAAGTTTTAAAATTTATTTTTCCCCTTATTTCGTTTTTTTTTCGATAGCCAGTCTGTGCGTCTCGGAGGCTCAGGTGAGCGAAACTCCACCGCCGGTTTCAAACGACACATCAGCTCGCTTAGTTAATGCCGTGAGCTTAGGAAACATGACACGTCAGCGAGCTGTGACGACAACGAGGTATCCCCCCCACATTCAAGCTGATGAACATTCAGATGGAAAGTAACAACAATCCGTGATCTATTGTAATTTTACTTGATGAACATCATAACTGACTCTCCTGAAGTTTAAGCTCTTGTGAAAACATACATATATTTCGTTCATGCTTGAATAATTCTTATGAAATACACGGCAAGATAAACAAACAATGCATCGTGTTTAAATCACTATTGAAGAAGTTCTCCGTACAACGTTGACTCTTGCAATTTCCTGTACAGAGAGGAAAAGAGAGAGAGAGAGAGAGAGAGAGAGAGAGAGAGAGAAAGTGAGTGCGCATATGTCACACGGTAATCCCATTTAGAATTTTGACAGCAGTCGGTCTGGAAATGGTCGGAAGTCTTTTGAAATCTTCGGACACCTTCTGCACATAGTTAAACTTCTGCCAATAAAAGCGTCATTTATGAAGAAAAGTATTACTTAAGTACTTTACTTTTTCGTCATTAAAAAATGTAGTATGCCTGTACAGTTAGTAAACAAAAAGCCAATAAAACACTTGCACACGCTCTTTTACACTTATTTTTTTCCTTAAGATCATTAATTTTAAGTATGCCTTATAGTTAAATATACTGAAAATGTACCATTTATTCATTTAACAAATCGGAATCAGTAGGTCACAATGATTGTTACTTTTGAAATGAATTAAAATATAGTTAAATATCTTTCTGTATTAAAACAAGGTTTTATGTTTGAAATAAAAACGATGATTTTCAATCTCCACACAATATTGATCAGAATACACTTCGGTTTGACAGTTATCTCGCCACGAGGTTTCCTGCAATGCACGACCGAAGCGAAAACAGCCAAGCGAGAACTTTAACAGCTGTCTCGTCTGGTTCTCAGGTCGTTATATAGACATGTAAAGCCCGCTTCATATATTTCGTCCATAAAAAATGGCAAAGGAACAAATCTTTAAAACATTGTTCTACATTTCACGTTTCACAATAAATAAGCATACAAGCAGTATAGTGAATGGATTGGATTTATAACAAAATCGCACTCTCAAATCTACTATAAAAGACGACGAACGGATGTTGCTTAAGTACAGTCTGTTGTTTTAGTCAACTGTTGATTAGAACTCGACGCAAACATGAAGGTCGTTATAATTTTGCTTTGTTTAGCAGCAGCCGGTAAGTTCCCCTTATACCAGTGATGAATTATCAATTTAAGAGATGCAATGTATGTGCCATTACAGCTAACGCTCGTCCTCGATCGCTCCGTCAGCAATGCGCTCCTACGGACCCAGATTGTCAGCAGATTCTACCTAAAAGACAATCCGGACCACCCGAAGATGAAGAATACCAGAAATTCATCGATTCCCTCGTCGACGATATCATGCGCAACATGGGAAACGGTGCTGGCGGTCTTCGGGATGCGCCAACAACGAGAGAACTAGCTGAACAGTTAGTTAAATGGGTCGTCGGAAAAGCTTTCGATTTCTTCAGATTTCCTATACTGAGGCAAAAGTATGGACGGAAAGATTCTGGTGTAGTCCTACCATGTGATCTCTCCGATCCAGACTGTCAGCAAACCGTGCCGAGAAGACAATCCGGACCACCCGAAGATGAAGAATATAGGAAGTTAATCGATTCCCTCGTTGACGATATCCTGCGCAATATGGGAAACGGTGCTGGAGGTCTTCGGGATACGCCAACAACGAAGGAACTTGCTGAGCAGTTAGTTACATGGATCGTAGGAAAAGCCTTCGATCTCATAGGATTAGGCAAACGGCGACAAGGCAATGGACAGTATGTTCCACCTCAATGCGATGATTCATTAGATTGTCCAATAATCTTGCCGAGAAGACAATCCGGACCACCCGATGAGGCAGCCGTTAACAAATTCCTCAATTCCATCGTTGACGAAATCATGGGCCATATGGAAACCAGTGCTGGCAGTCTTCGAAATGCGCCACCAACGAAAGACCTTGTTGAGCAGCTAGTTGGCTGGTTCGTTGGAAAAGCCTTTGAGTTCCTCGGATTTGCTAGACTGCGACAAAGCAATGGAAAGATACCTCCTCCTATATGCTATCTCGTGGATCCTATCTGTCGGGGAATCGAGCAGAGAAGACAATCTGGGCCACCTGATGAAGCAGCCGTCAACAATTTCAAAGCTTCTCTCGTTGACAATATCTTGCGCCATATGGATGCAGGTGCTGGCGCACTCCGTGATACGCCACCAGCGAAAGAAATTGTTCTGCAGCTTGCTAGTTGGCTATATGATCAAACTTCTAAGTTCCTTGGATTTGGACTTCGTCAAGCTTAAGATCTAGATGATTGCAGTATGGTCAATGGCTTGTGTATTCCAATGTATTTCTTCCTCTTAAACCCAATTCAACCACTGGACCATAGGGCAATGTTCGGAATTGGAGATGCTTTCCGACATTAACCAACGGCCCAACGAGCTCAAAACCTTTTTTCCAACGTCCGATTGTTTCTAGAACTGCATTAACGACTTTGTACTCCTTAATCATTTTGCAAACCATTTTTGCTTAACCCGTCACGGTGTAATGGCCCTCTACAAAATAAACGCAACAATGATAGGGAAACTAATCAATCTTTGGTGTACATTGATATGTGTTTTGAAAGAACCTCCTTTTTTAAAGTTTTCACCTGCAAGTTCAAATAGCTATAGCTGAATACTGTATGATCTGGGATCGGTATGATCAGTAGAGGGCATAGAAAAGTAAATTTGGAGCATTCTAAGAAACATTTAAATAGATTAGAGTTTAGATATTTTGTTACACTATCCAACATAAGTCAAAGTTAGCTGATTCAAGCTTGCTATCATCTGCACTTAAGTGCAAGATTATATTATACAGACTTTCGTGATACCACCAATTTGAAAATAAATGCTTCAACATCTTTGAGTGAAATGATACGACGAAACTTGAAATGAGCTACGGAGTCAAATGATAACGATAACTGTGTGTCAAGCATAGGCGAAGCGAATGATTGTTTTCCCAACAGTAGTCCTTTAAATGTTATTATTATTATTTTTTTCGAAACTGTGACTGACGTACACAGGACGATGTTGTTCCTATTCTTGGCATAACCATATGCATAACCATCCCGAACCGTTTTCCACACATGAATGTTAACAACAACTGAAGAAAATTCTATTCTTCACGTCCACTAGAGGGTACTTTTAAATCTCCTATAAGATTACAGTCCAGTGTTGTAGTCACGTCCAACGACATTCTGCCTGAACTGCTAAACATCGATCGGAACCCTTCGCAAACATGAAGGCCGTTATAGTTTTACTATGTTTGGTAGCAGTTGGTAAGACCGTTCCGCTTCTGAGTCCTAAATCAGCTAAATAAGCAAATGTGTACAATTTCAGAAAACGTAGGTGGGCTACATCAAGTTTATCCTCCCGAATGCTCTCCCGACGAGGCTGAATGCAAAAATCTTCCCCCGGCACCACTAATGTCTCCAACACACGATGATCGACGGATCATAGATTTCATCGGAAATATGCTCCGTTTTCAAAATGGTCACAACAATTTTCTCAAAACGATATTTAAGGAAGTAAAGCAATTGCAATTAGCTGAATAATAGTGAATCCAATTACAATCTGTGGATCTAACCCAATCGAAGATAGTTTAATGCTTAGGAAAATAATCTACCGCCAATAATGTGGATTGTGAACTCATGTGGATAGTAGAACTCGTGTTCATATACACCTGCACAAATGTAATGCAACCATGAATACAAAGTCTGTCAAATTTTATCTTTTCCATTTCCAAAATATTCTGCACGGAAGCTAAAATTGCTGTAGAAGCTATAGTACGCAAAATTCAAGATTGGATTTTTTATATTTATTTTCCGAATCTGTTGAGTGTTGAGGTTACGGGTATAAACTAAATCATAGAAGGCCAGAAATGACAGGCCTAGAGCTAATCGAGGTTGTTTTGCCACGAAAGAAGAAGATATGCAAAGTAACTTATATTACACAAATGGATCGTGAATAGCGCTTCCGTCTACCAACCGATCAATAACAATCGTTGATCTGACTATAGCCAGAAAGCAGTTCGTTGATGGTGGAACATATACTCATATATGCAACTTAGTACACTAAAATACGAAAATACTGGATATCCATTTGTCTTTTGATGAAAATAATCTGAGTCACTTCAAAGGTTGATTATATTGTTTTAAAAGAGTGGCCAACCAACCACTAATATTATGAAAGCAAAATAGTTTTTTATAGAACCACCTGTTCTTGCTCGATTGATTCGTTACATTTGTAATATATTATATGGGTGATGTTTCTTATTACAAAACAAACACAGCCACCATACGCAATTCAATTACGAACTAGTATGTAACTTTCAACCTGCTATAAAAAGAACGACTCTGGTATGAATTGATGCATGGTGTGTTGTTTGAAACCAATTATTATTTCCATTTATCGTAGGCATGAAGTCCGTCATATGGTTCCTCTGTTTACTAGCAGCTGGTAAGTAATTGTCCAGCAGTTCTGCACTAGCTTAAGTGATTTCTGATCGAATCTTGAATGCTACTACTCCAGCAAACGCGAGATTCACTCATCTTAACCTGCGACAAAACACGGATTCGAACGATGATTGTGACTGTGATCAAGATTACATGTATCAAGATGTGCCGTTGCAAACGAAAGATCAACAAAAGCTAGTTGGGCAGCAAAAGCTACAAGAACAGCAAAAGCTAGAAGGGCAACAAAAAGAACAACAGAAGATAGTAGGACAACAGAAAGGACAACAACAAGGAGATCAACAACAGCAGTACGGCGACTATGAGTATGGGTACGATGACGAGTACTACGATGAAGCAGCTCAACAGCAGGAACAACAAAAGTTAGAGGGACAACAACAAGAACAAAAAAAGAAACATTCGACTGGCAAAGGCGATACTAAAGGACAACAAAAGCCAAACGGGCAGCATCAAGAACAACAGAAAAAGCAGCAAAAATTAGTATCTCAACAAAAAGAGCAACAGAAGATAGTAGGACAACAGAAAGGACAACAACAAGGAGATCAACAACAGCAGTACGGCGACTATGAGTATGGGCACGATGACGAGTACTACGATGAAGCAGCTCAACAGCAGGAACAGCAAAAGTTACAGGGACAACAAAAAGGACAAAAGAAAAACCAACACAAAGACGTAGGCGTTACTTATCCTTCTTCTATTCCATGCGTAGACGAGGACTGTGATATGCAGTCAACTCCCAAGAATGATGATGTTGATGGTGATGATGAATATTATTATTATTATTATTACTATTAATAATAATATTTTGTCTATAATCGAAATGACAGGTTGTTAACCCTGGATTGTGGTGTCTGGATACGCATGAGCTAATGTGGCTACGATTACTTGAATAAAGAATATTTGAAACGGGACGTAAGCATAAACGAGAATAGTTTTACAGTTGCCTTGATGACTTAACATGTATTACAGATATATAGCTTTATCTAGAATTGACGACCGTACATATGTTTGAGGCTTGTTGTCATAAACGAAACAAAATGATACAATACAATTATGACCTCATCTTACATCGCGTTCATGAAAGTAATTTGAAACACCATATGGTACCATATCCATATCTTCGATTAGTAGTTGGTTACTTGGATAAGGGTCTACAAGTTATTTCATACTATACATAAACTGTTCTTGTTTACAGTAAAAAATAAGTCATACTTTGCGCTCACATGGGTAATTAGCTATACACATCACCAAACATCATGCTTGAAATTTCAACAACCAATGTGAAAAAATAAAAAAACTGATTGCTTTTGTATGAGAATATAAATGCTGGCATCCTCTACCAGATAAGTATACGCGTTGGTGAAAACATACCGTTTCAACATGAACTTCGTCGTCATTTTGTTGGCAACAGGTAATAGCTTTCGAGGATTTCTAACTGTTCACCGCTGGGTGATGATGTCTCGAATACTTTTATTCCTCAGCATGCGTTTGTTTACTCTCAACACCGGTTGATGCCTTATATCGACAACAACAACAGGGTCGTGGTCATACCGAAACTGGAGAGGTTGAAGACAGTACAGATCATGGCACTTTTATCCCCTGCATACCAGGCTTGGAGGGAAACTGTCAACCTTTGGGGGAGCATCATATACACCGCATTGCTTAAAATCAACTACAAACACTTACGATCATATGGGTGACATTCTTGGCCTCGTGTGTGGCTTATTCGGAATGGAATTGTAAATAAAATTTGATGCATCTCCAAGTTTGCTTCTTGAGTGTTAATACACAATGTTTGTTTGACAATGAAACAATGAAAAAGGCAAAAAATGCAAAAAAGTTTATTACTACAAATTTATGTTCAAGCTGCTTTTCTTATAACTTCTAATTCTTGAACAGTTGATGAAATGTATCAAACCTTCTTATCAGGCACATGGTTGCCATAACGCATATTATTATTGAAAATCTAATAAAATACGCTTTCTTTTATCGCGACTGTGCAATCAACACGGTACGCACATTTGTTGTGTTGAAACAATACAGTGTAGTGTGGATGAATGCTTGTCAAACAAATTGGACGCCTTAAAATTACAATCCAAGTGACCAATCGAATCAACTATTCCTTTGTTGAAGAAAGCACTATAAAATACCAAACACCCGCAAACGGTACCACACTCGTAAAAGTTCTCGTACGTTCAACATGAAGTTCGCCATAGTTCTGTTTGTAGCCATCGGTAACGGTTAAACAAATTACTTCATAATACTACCAGATGAAGACGGCTCACGTATTTTTATTCCTCAGCTTGTGTTTGCATGTTCTCAACATCGGTGCAAGGACAAGGGCAAGGAGATGATGATGATGTAGATCCAGACTTCGTCCAGCCTTTGCGTCAGTACCTAAAACATCTAACCAGACGCCGTCAACAGAATGAGGGTGGCGGTGATGATGGTGGCGATGATGACTATGGCGATTTACCCTGTGTTCCCGGTCTTTACGGAAAGTGTATGCCATTCGCTCTCTTGAGGGTATGTAGATACATCGTAAACGCAGTCAAACATATTCAATTTCAATATGAACGTCTTTATATCAACCATAATTGCAGGGTCGTGGCATGGTACATGGACAAGAACAGATGGTAGGTTGAATTGCTTCCATCCCCATCGACAACGATAAGAACATTATCTAGTATGCAATTTGTATTGTGAATATATAATACACACACTTTATGTATCAACTAAACGCTGTAGAACTTGCTGATGTAGTTCATTGAAGTTATTGAGAAAATATTCAATCTTTTCAGCGTGGTGTAATGTGTTTCTGCAGAATGAAATGCTTCATTCGTTGGTAAATAGAGACCCTATTTGATCCAAAAAAGATAAAAAAAAGGACATCAACCAAACGGGTTTCACATTTCTCAATTATCCACTTTTCGTATACTACACTGAACTATCGTATAATACACTTGGAATCACTGAAACCTGCCAATAAATAACCGAACCTTGATGATGACCTACTGTCTTACAATCCATGCACTAACTATCTATAAATAGTACAAGAAATGAGAGCATCAAACAATATTTCTAGAAAAACGATAAAAATTCCAACGATAATCTACTATTCTATGAGAGTTATTCTTCACACCTCTCAGCATGAAAATTGCCGTACTTCTGCTTGTAACAATTGGTAATCGCTTCCAAGTTTACCCTCCTATCTGCTGCTCGATAAAGACGTGAAATACATGTTTTCTGTTTAGGACCTTCTTCCTTCCAGCGGTAGCTGGTATGCACGCACTATAGGATCATCACGATGGATTCGAAGGACTCCCTCAGGGTCAAGAAGGTGTTGAGGGGCTTGCTCTCCCGTTGCCAGCGGGCTGGTGCTCATTTTCACGCCTTTTTCACAGGTGGTAGTAATTCGTCCTATATGATCACATTGTATTACGCCGATAAGAATGAGCATGTTACTTAATGCGTGTCAACTATGCTGATTAGTGATCGTCAGAGTTGAATAATTCATGCCTTGAATCCAATGTGACCAAGCTTCATGAAAAACGGTATAAAATCAACCACTCAATCTGCTATTCCCAAAGTGTTACAGGTGTTTCTGAATAATCAGGTCTCAGCATGAAGCTCGTCGTAGTTCTATTTATTACAATAGGTTATAACGTTAGAAGTTTGTGTTTTTCATATTACATTAACAAATATTTTATCTATCAGCATGCGTTTGCATGTTCTCACCAACAGTGGATGCCTTACGCCGACAAGGTCAACAGGGTAAACAACATCCACAAGGACAGCAAGGTCAACAAGGACAACAAGGACAACAAGGACATCAAGGTCAACAAGGTCAACATGGTCATAGACGGCGTCAGCAAGATCCTGATGATTGCGATGATGAGGATTTGAACCCCGACAACGACTGCCCGCCGCAGAACTGGGATCCCGTATTTAGGCACAGAGGATGATACAGATATGGATCCTCAACACTAACCTACGATGTGGACGGT
>KB673423.1:3745933-3785208 GCA_000349145.1 Anopheles dirus
ATTACATTAACAAATATTTTATCATCAGCATGCGTTTGCATGTTCTCGCCAACAGTGGATGCCTTACGCCGACAAGGTCAACAGGGTAAACAACATCCACAAGGACAGCAAGGTCAACAAGGGCAACAAGGACATCAAGGTCAACAAGGTCAACAAGGCCATAGACGGCATCAACATGGACGTGATGATTGCGATGATGAAGATTTTAATCCCGAAAACGACTGCCTGCCGCAAGATGGGCACTATGAAGAAGTTCCCGCAATTAGGCACAGAGGATGATGAAGATATGGATCCTTATTGTGTCACAATGCCCATAATAACACTAACCTACGATGTGGACGGTTCACTTATTTAACATCGGACCATAAATTGAAGACATAAAATGCCAAATCTCTTTCGTCTTAGCTGAAATTATCAGATTTTACTCTCAACGTTTGCCGGCACATATCCGTTCCTCTGGTTTCGCTTCGTCCGCTAATGTCATAAGATTCAGTGGTTTATCTTTTTTCGTTATTTCTTATGTTTTAAGCTGCGTAATGATACTATAATGATAATGATAATGATAATGATAATAACAAACACTCTTTCTTTTTTCTACTGTAGTTGTAAGTTGTATTACTTCATAGCAAAGTTGCTGCCCATACCTCCTGTAACTATTAATCTATCGGCTAAATCTAGACAAAAAAAACAAATCAGATGTTAACTGATAACTCCAATGCAGTTCCACAATGAGCAAAAAGACTATTGTTCTGGTCACACCTGGCTTAATATATAATATTTCACATTTCATATACAATTCGTCAAAACACGTTGATCATATGTGTAGGAAAAATGGGAAATTCTGAGTCTTTATTAAGTAGTTTGCGCTTGCTTCCACGACCGACACGCTTGGCTTTTCGACTGCTACTGCCTGTCACTCATCGCACACACGCACTCCTTCTCCGTTCCCCTCTCTCGTCCTGTCCCGCTTCTTCATCCTGCGTACATTCTCCACATATGCCTAATACCTTAGTCGGTTAGCTAACCCAACCATCCTAGAGTCAAGCTCGGTTGCATGCGTCGCATGTTATGCCCATGGATGTCGATATGTTGCTTAAGCCTTTTTAAAAATAATTTAAATTGCAAACAATCGATCTTGGAACAGATGGTGGCAATAATAACAATATAAAACTCCATTGATCTGGGGTATTCTGAGCAAAGTTTCGTTTCATGCCCCCAGTAGCTACAACCGATGGGACCAATCGTGATAACAAGGTACTAGCCACTGAAGCCACTAAAGTATATAAATCCAGCACAGCCTACCATTCACGAAGAAGTGTTAGTGTTTTTCATCATTCAGAGCCTTTACCCTAGCACATCAACATGAAGTTTGTCGTAATTTTATTTGTAGCAATTGGTAAGCATAATACTTTCAGAGTATTCCTTTATGTACACTGCTTTAACTTTTTTTTCTTCTATTACTCAGCATGCGTTTGTATGTTCTCGACAACCGTGAATGCCCTGCATCGACGACAAGGACAACAAGGTCAACAAAAACAACAAGGTCAAATAGGTCAAAAAGGTGAACAAGATCAACAACTTCAACAAGGTCAACAAGTACAACAAGGTCAGATAGGTCAAAAAGGTGAACAGGATCAACAACTTCAACAAAGTAAAATAGGTCAAAAAGGTGAACAAGATCAACAGTTTCAACAAGGTCAACAAGAACAGAGCAAGGGCCAAGGGCAAGGTAAATTAGGTTTACATCCTATCCGCCAAAAAATACTAAAGAATCTTCGCCAGTGTGATTGGATTTTTTGTTAAGAATTGTATTTGAAGAATGTAACAGACACCTACGTTTGCTTTATAGCTTCCTATGAAATGCTTAAATAAAATGTATAACTAGTTTTGCCTCAAAAAACGAAACCATGACCTGTGACGAAAGACGTTATAAACATAATAAGGAAAATTCATAATATGGTGGTGTACACATAACGTATCAGTAGATGGTTGATTTCTATGGCATGTGCCATAACAAGACGTTTCAGAAATTCAATAAGGTCATGAGCTAAACGTCTAGAAATAAAATTATTTGGTTCACAATCAACAACCAAGAAGGTCGAAATCTCACATTTCAAGATTTGTAAATTTCTAGATTATGGTGTTAAGCAAATGTCAAAACGACTTTTTCAAGAACTTGGAGCTTGAAAGAAAGCCAAACATCGATTCAATCAACATCTTCAACATTATTCCTAGTTACTCTAAAGTAATCCCAACGCTGTGATTGTATAATCAATCTATAATCAAACGCAAAGTATTCCCGCAAGTATCGCTTTCGTACTACAGCATTAAAAAAAAGGAAATAGTCAGTTATAATATGCTTTAGTGCAGCACAACGCCACACAGAGTGGCACAAATTAACAATGTACCTAGCGGCTAGATCTGCGCCCTAATTACTTCGCCTGAATACAAACACGCTAATTGCAACTGTTGCTATTTCGAAGCGTGTAATTAACTTGTTATACACACACGCATTAATCAGATCGCATTATTTCTATAAAACCGTATATATATCGCCTCTCAATGGACGGTGGCACCCAAACAACGATTGTTTTTGTATCGTCCTAGCCGGTAACAAATTTTGTCATCATGAAGCTCACGGTAGCGTTGCTATGCTTAGCTTCTATAGGTAGGTTTCGTTTAACACAACGTCTCACATATGCATGACTGCTAGTAACAATATTCAATGTGTTCCTCGTTGTATTTGCAGCTAATGCAAGGTTGTTGGAAAAACGTCAAGTACAGCAAGTAGAGCAAAGTCAAGAGATAAAGCCGTTACCACAGCAAATTACCGAACAGCAACAACCACAAAAAATGCTTCAAATACAACAATCGCAGATAACTGCCCCTCCAAAAGTGCAGCAACCTCCAGAGCAGCAGCAGCCACAACTTCCGAAGGTACAGAAGCAGCAGAAACCTGCTCAGCCTCAACCCTCCCAGGTGGAAAAACCTCCAGAGCAGCAGCAGCCACAGGCTCCGATACCGCAACAGGTACCGAAACCTCCGCGAGCTCAAGTTAAGGGACCTCCAGAAGTGAAGCAGCCACAAGCTCCGAAGCCGCAAAAGGAGCAGAAACCGCAGGAACCTCTGAAACAGCAAGTGAAGGGTACACCTGCAAGTCCTCAAGGGAAGGGAGTTGCACAGGTACAGGTCAAGGGATCACAAGTGAAAGGTACTATCCAAACGCAAGTTAAAGGATCACAAGTGAAGGGAGCCGCCCAAGTACCGGTCAAGGGAGCTAAAGAACAGGGTGCCGCGCAAGCACAGGTCAAGGCACCTGCACAAGACAAAAATGCCCAGGTCAAACAAATACAACAAACAAAGGGAATTTGAAAGACGACAACTATCCCGATGATGTGATCTTAAGAATCTACAAACATGTGCGATTCCACAACTTCAGAGTTGGCAATTTTTTCGAAAATATCCTTAACTTAGGGCAAATTTTTCAATAAAAAAATTGTCAGTTACAAAGCACCACTAACATAGAAATTTTAAAGTTATTGCTTACAAACTTATAAGTATATTGAGTTATGGTTACTAACATGAACTTTGGCCAATACAGAGCCACTATTGATGCATCGATTTTGCAAAATATCATAGCGCAGATATGCCTATAGCTAGCACATGAGATCCGGTTGCTAAGGGACCAAGTCTTTTTTTTACTAAAAGGAGTTGGGTGATGGCTGCTGGGATCTATAGAACTGTGTGTGGTTTCGGAAAAACATGTCATACAACAAGTACCTTCCCAAGACGAAGGATGAATTCAACTACTGTCAAAGATTCAGGTTTTAACATTGTGTATTTCTGAATTATTCCTATACTATCTTCAGCTGTGATGAAGATATTGTGCTGTTTATCACTCTAGTTCTTATAACGCCAAGCGGTATACCAATCATACACATTACTAAAGTAGTACATGTAACATCTTGTTTCAGCTAACTGTGCATAAATAAATTATCGACTGGAACATGTTCTCGAAACTCGTCATGCATAAGGGTTTCTATAAAACAAATAATTCGCACCACACTTCCTTCAAACGAAACAAAGACATCAAACCATTATGACTCTCAAAAAAACACTGTTCTGTATTGCTGTTATTATGATCGTAGTTGTAGGTGAGTGTATTCTGGTAGCAAGTTGTCTAGCACCAGTAGTTGCAAGTTGTCTAGCACCAAATTGAATTCATTTCTATCTTCACTAGCATCTCTGACGCAGGGTGCTGCAGCTCAATCAACTCAGCTACCAAACGATGATCCTTCATCAACCGTTCCTCCAAAATTCATCAGACGGGTGCGTCATGCAATGAAACCTAAGGCATTTCCAATGGATCAAACATGCACAGTAGTTGAAGGAAGACCCATATGCACCGGTTAGCATATGATTTTGCAGTCAGCGATGATTTCCAATCTCGATTGTGATTTTGATAGCTTTATAGCAACGATGGAGTTAATAAAATGTTCTGCAGCTCAATCCACTCAGCTACCATACGATGATCCTTCATCAACCGTACCTCCGAAACTCATCGGACGAGTGCGTCATGCAATGAAACCTAAGGCAATGCCACTAGATTATAAATGTAGAATAATTAATGGCGTTTTCTTTTGTCCCCAAAAACTGATTCATCCAGCGAGAAGATCAAATCTCGATTGCGACCTTGACAGATTTGTAAAATCGACAAAATTATTTCAAACATTTTTTATTGTGTTTCGTTAAGATGATCTGACAAGTTTAAAATACAATTCCTGACATAATTTGTTGATGAATATCTTGACACTATTCGAAAGACATAAGAAAATTGTCATTTCCCCTTGATTTAACTCTGTTTTATTTATTGTCAGTGATGTCAGTTGTTTCCAACTGAAAGCAAACTTCACGAGCTTGCTATCCAATACTAATCTATCCTTCTCGAAAGCCTCGGAAGTTTGTTATTAGATACGCTGACCCCAAAGATTGGTCATACCTTCCGATAAGATGCCCAAAATAGTGTGTACACAATGCAGATTCTTCATGCTTTGCGCTACAGTAATGAAACATGTAACAAGTTGGTTAAGCAACTTACCCAAATAAATCATGGTTCCAGCCCATTTCTTCACACATTAAATTGATCACGGTTTGAAGTATAAAACACAAAAACTGTGTACCATTGCCTGAGCCAGCTCGGCGAATCAACAACTAGAAGTCAACCATGAAAAGGCTATTCTGCTTTGCTATTCTTACGCTGCTAGTAGCTGGTGAGTGGATACTGTGTACCAATTACCACATTTATATTCAAAATGAGATCACTACAATTGTTCTAACAATCCCAAACCCAATCCCTTTTTTTTCGGATACTCCAGCCACTATAGTGGAGGTAGTTGCTGCAAAAACGACCGTGCCTATGCCGAGCGAACATCCAACTGTTCCTCCCAAGTTAGTTCGACGAGAACGATACGCAAGTGAGCCTTTCCTGACGACCAGATTCGAAAGACCTGCGGGGTTTTAGATGATCGTCGCTCCCACCGTAAAGAATACCGCTATACCATATGAAAAATAAATGATTGCTTAATACTTGCATTGCGCTGAATATGATTGAAAGATGTATTTTGTGCATTAGAAACTACAAAACTTGTCCAGGATATCATACACACATAGCTTATGAAAAAATCGTCACGGATAGCGCCGTTCAACGGTCCGGGAGAGGCTTGAAGCCTAGGATAACGAACGAATGACCGGGACAAGGAAGGAGCAATTTTTTAACTCCATATATGTTAAAACTGTGAAGATAAAATCTCGTTTCTGTTCTCTGGACCTCGTGAAATGTTGTGTTCCTTTCTGTTCTGTTTGATTTTTTTGCGGTTTTTTTTTCATTTTATAGTATTTCTTTTCATCTTTTTTCAATCTTCGTTTTCAGTTTGTACAATAGAACAACAAACACTCATATAACGTTGGAAGAATTTCGCAAGGAAATCACGTATTCCATTAATATATTCGAAATATACATTTTCAACGTATTTTATTACAATTTCATACTGATATTCTTGTCAGTTTTTTTCATCTTTTCAGCACTCTACAAAATAAAGTATAAAATTGGTCTTTTGACGTGTTTTCCAGCAAGTTTGCGGAACGGCCGCTGCGTATCATCTCGATGGAATTGAAACATCGATTTAGTGCTTAAATATCGTGCCATGACTAATGGAATAGTCATGCAATATTACTTACAACTTACATTTAAGAATCGCAGATTTTTCATATATATAAAGGCACTAAAAGAATTTTATCAAGAGGGTTTCATCCACAACTAGCGAAAAAGCAACTTTTAAAATGAAACTTTTCTTGAACGCGGTTTTCTTGGCAGTTGGTAAACGATGCAAAACTTGGCGATATGTTGGTAGCTGTGTAAATATTTCATTCTATCTCTTCCTGTAGCAACCCTTCTGGTGGGAATGGTAGCAGCGCAGGGAATTGTAAGATATGCACGCTTCAACGATGTAAGCAGTCTGCTTACGCTTATAATTTTATATTTCAACACAGATACATGATCCGGAACAGTGTGAAAGACTTGGACTACCCAGCGACTGCCGAATAATTTTACCTAGCTAAACTTTGTGGAGATTTTACTTGTTTTACTTACGAAGTATGCCAATTGCACGAAGGATGTTCCCATTATCTGACTGTACTATAAAATTAAATGCCTTATAGTTTGGATGAATAAATAATGCATAAAGCAACGTAATTATTACTTCCGATCTTTGAAACTACTTCAAAAATTTGGGAAAAAGCGAAAAAACTATTCTAGATTCAGCACAAGTTAAACCCCGAAACATCCACCGTATACGGTCAAGTATGAGACAAGAATGATTACATTCTTTATGCTTAAGCGCCACAAGAGAAATCGTTTTATTTTAAGGATTGTAGCGAAGGTTGTCACGAATTGTCTTCCACGGATTTTTCAGAGCAAGAGTAACGATTGGCATCATTTTTGAATAAATGTTCATGTTAACAACACCGTACAAAATATATTTCTGCCTAGCTAATTTAAAAAATATGAGACTCATAAATCCATGATCCATGAATAATGTGTTACAGTTTACCGAACATGGGACTGTGAAATGGTTTCTTCCTGGGATAGAAAAACATGCATCTAAAACGAATTAAATCACTACCACAAGCGATACTGTCGATCGTAGCTTATGGCATTTTCTTTATATACCACGCACAGTTACAACTACTTCATCAGTTCACTTACAACCCACAAACAAGAAACTGCAAGTATGAAGCTTCTATTGCTGACACTGTTATTTGCCATAATCGGTAGGTATTTCGTTCGTATAAGTCAAATGTAAGAAATGTGTAGCTAATAGTCACAACACTTACTCTTTATTTGCAGCCCTTGTGGGATTTAGCTTTGCGCAGGTTTACACTCCAGAAGAAATTGTAATAGTAAACCAAAATCTGCATTATCATCTTCTCACTACATTATCTCTCTGTTCAACTTTCTCATTGATCCACCAGGCGGAATTTGAAAGAATTTGCGAGGAGAACGAGCTGCCGAGAGATTGCTGGATAACTGCATTCCCTCCAATGGACTAATGGACTGCTGGAAATTCACCACGAAACAATGCGAGTATATGGTATCATGATTCGAAATTTTTTGTCCAAATGAAATAAAAACTTTTTGATGAAAATCAAAATTATGTTTTTGAGTGAAAATATAATGAAGAAAGAAATATTACCGAGCAATGTGAGTGTGTTTAGAGAATTACTATTAAGAAGATTAATTTTAAACTCAAACTCAATATCCTATACAGACCCATAATTCACAATGTTACTCTTCTATCGCAGTCGATTCGAAGATTCGAATCATCGACACCAGATATGTGACGAATGCATCGGTAACATACATTTAATGTGACATAATAAACAAACGTAAAACATGTGTAAACTATGCCTCATTATAGTCCCAATGATCTCTATTTATAAGCAAAACATCGAGCGAGATTCAGTAGTAGCATTTTACAACCAATCGAAGGTATACTACAGGAACAAAACACCAACCATGGAGATCTTGACCAAAGTTTTCCGTTTTGCACTAATTGGTAGGATAGAAACAAATTTGCCAAATTTGCAAAAGTACCTAAATTGCAATCATTTCATATTTCAGTGTTGATCGGGGCCGTTGCTGCTTTCGCTGCAGGTAACGTATTCTGATGGGTGGAAAAATTATGTTTCGATACATAAGGAGTCAACCATAATGATCATCATAATGTTATTCTACATAAATAGCTAAAATGGACCAGTGTGATATAACTGGTTGTCCTAAATCAGGGTGATACACTACGACGAATAACGAACTCATGAAAAAACGGCCAGATCCTCCAGAAAAGAAGATATGAAAGCGCACAACAATGGAAGAGAAGCACAGCATTTTTAGCATTTTTGCACACGCATCCGCTGATTGCATCCAACGAATTTCTTTCAACAGCTTGACAAGAAGGAAGAGTTGAATAAATATCAAATTACCAAAATTTGATCATCTATCAATGTGTTTTCCTTATTATATAAAAATATATTTAAAACACATACATATCACTTGAACATAACACGATCACGATATAAATTTGAACATATCACAATTAAATTGCATTTGAAAATTATCAAAAATGAATATGCAACTCAAAGCAAAGCTAATCTACCATTCTTAATTCCCTGAACAAATTGTCACAAAATGTTCATGCATGTTATCATTGTTTTTTTTTTTATAACAAGGTCAAAACAAACTTCATGCAAAAAAGAGAAGTTATAACTAGTTAGGCTTTAGTATTCTTACCCAACCACGTGAAAACAGACACGCAGAATGGAGCTGTGGAAGAAATTATTCATCTTTTCTCAAGTAGGTAGGCGCGCTTCTTCCTCTAATCGTTTATATTCGCATGATCGACAATGATTAATTG
Source organism: Anopheles dirus (assembly GCA_000349145.1). Lineage (NCBI taxonomy): Eukaryota > Metazoa > Arthropoda > Insecta > Diptera > Culicidae > Anopheles > Anopheles dirus. The sequence continues at coordinate 3,754,903 of KB673423.1, forward strand.
ATTATTGATTCATTTTATTTTTTTTTGTCAGCGGTGATGGGAGTTTTTGCGGCAAGACAACTTCCGGACTACTGTCGCAATCAATGTTCTCTCAAAAGTAAGATACTAATATGATTCTGTATTCGAAATGATAACAAACAATATCAATCTGTCTTCGTAGAGGAAGTGACCAAACAAACTACTGACGAGTTACAGGAAACTCGCGACATAGCAGCTACCCCTTCCAAATGATAACATAGTTGTGTTCATATGTATGTAATACGTTAAACAACAAGAAATGCTAGAGAAGCAAATAAAAACGTAACAATGAACTAAAGCATGACTATTTTCAAATAATAAAAATCGTCATCACGTACCTTCATTATCATTTCATTCGAACATTTGCTTTTTCATTTCGCAAATTACGGTGTAATGATGTTTATTCAATTAATGAAAAGTAATTAAAGCGATTTATGACCGGTTTCCAAACCTTATAAACATAGTTAAATGAACAAGCAGATCATCGAGGAAACGTTTAAATAGTAGTTGTGCTGATCGGTCTTCTCTTGAGTAATCAACCCAGCTCATTCCGAGCAAGGCATCAGTATGAAGTTTATCATGGAAATTATCTTTTCCGCACTAATGGGTAAGCTAGTTACAGGTTTTAAGAATCAAATCATCAAATTCGTATCTCGCTCACTTCCGTTCTTTGACAGCTATAATTGGAATAGCCGCCAGACAGTTCGGTGCCGTCACTATACCGTCAGCAACCTTTCCGGATTACGTTGTAAGGCAGTGTCCACTTGAAACAACCTTACACGCACTAAACTAGCGTATCTGTTGCAGCTTTACGTAGAGTCCTGTGGTGACTTGAAGCCTGAAGACTGCAAAGCGGCTCGTGCAAAGGCTAGTGATGATTACCGGGATGAATATGAAACATAGTTCAAGTCTGATTTGGTGCTTTCAAGTGGGTTTGCAGTTTGCAGAAATAGCATGGAAGTTTCGCATCTTGCTAGTTCGAGTTCGTACATGCTGTTACTGATAAGGGCCGGAGAGAATTCCAACATCCACAAGCGACACAAACAATCACTCTGGAGCGAATAAACAAACCTTGTACATCTTGACCCATTCGTCATACATGTAGATGTTAAAGAAACATAATAAACTATAAGAAAACGTGTATTTAAGCCCTAATCGCGTTCATAGTTTTCTCATTCCCTACCTGGTTGTGTTGGACAATTACAGCTAGTTGCCAGCATGAAGATCTTCTCACAAGTATTTCTCGTTGCTCTTTTTGGTAGGTATAGTTTATAACTCGCTGCTAGAAGTGTTTTTCATTTAATATTGTTTGTACTCCATCTCCACGTACAGCCTTGCTGGGACTAGCGACGGCAATGCAACAGTCTAGTACCGAAAAAGTTGATCCTCCTCCAATCGAACCGGAAGATCCGACTGGACCCCCAAAACTTTGAAAGCACATACCCAACCGGTTGCCACGTTTCTTTGCAGGGTGGATTCTTCCCATGTAAAGATGAGTACGGCATCCCTAGAAGATGTCCACCGTCCAATGCGGATGGCAAATTGCGAGAACTGATGGCGAACCTTTCCCCTCCGAATCGGTTAGTAAGATGTAATAAAGTCAAGCAGGTGCTCCAGTGCAAGTTATTCGCGTGCCACCCAATCCGCCAACGCCACATGGGAAGAAATACGTAACAGTCGGCAATGTAGTTCAACACTCGTTTTTTCCAAGCGCGAACGTTCCTCGCTGTGGCGGAACCAAACAACAATAGAAATTGCGGCAGGTCGAGCGGCAAAACCACCCCCTCCTCGCAACCCGGTGGCACACTAAGACAATCGCCCCCTCCCTTCGCCGCGAGACGTTGCGCTTGCGGTGGAAAGCGAGAGTGAAAGAAATCTTTTCCGTCCGATTTCATAACACGGCCACGATTCCACTTCCACTTTCATCTGCACCGGTGCAGCAGGGAGGGTTGCAAAGCCAACACTTCACCACTTCACGGGCGCATGCTGCGGGACAGATGATGATGCGGCGTGCGTAGTGACGCAATCTCGACCAGCAATGCAGCAGGGGCAGCAGCAGCAAATGCTGCAGCCCACTTTTTCCGCCCAATTGTCTCTCCCTCTCTCTCTCTCTATCTCTGGGTATGGTGATGATCGATGAATGTTGTTTTTTTTTGCTTGCTCTCACTCCGAGAGCCTCGCCACTCGAGCCTCGCCAACTCCGCCGGAGTCGGACGCATAAGCGTCTCACGCAATCGCGAAAGACGCCACCGAAGCGAAGAAAGTGGTTTTCGTAGTGTATAGGCTCCTCCGGTCGGGGAGCCCGGCAGTGGGTTACGAGGTTTGGATTGGAGTTTTTTTTCTCTCTTTTTTTGCACGACCATGCGGTAATCGTGTTGCGTGGCTGTGGCGGCCTAACGTGGGCCGCCCGGGCGGAACTAGGCCAACATTTTATTTATTTATTTTTTTCCCACTATTTTCTGGCGGAGGAGCATTTTGGTGTGCGGTGTGGGTGGGGGAGTCAAAAAAATTATGTACACCTTTCACGGATGGATCGGTTTTCGCGCATCCGAGATCGTAATGAACGGCCGAACAGCTGACTCTGAAGGCGCCACGGTGACAGGGTGGAAGGAGGAGGGCAATTGAGGTATCTCGAGCATTTGAAGATGGAATTGCGAGCCAAGTGTTGTTTTGGGTCGCAATTCCAATTCCATACTTTCCCAACACTGTTTCGAGACTCCTTCCTCAAGTATCATTGGACGAACTCCAAACGTCTGAAGGCCTGTTATATCAGGTACTCCAAGACTTGACAGTTCAATCGAGAGTATTCTCCAAAGAGTACTAGACCATAAATTGGTTGTGATGCTAGAATCAATATTAGTTATTGAGCCTCTTCTTATTCCATTCGTATTATTCGTTTTTTAAGGTTGGTGTCTTCAAAACTAGCTTCTGTATCTTTTGAAGTTTGACTTAACTATATTTCAACTCCATCATTGCAGCTGATGTACGGCAAACAAACAGACATAAGACTCCCCGGTATCATACAAACGCCAAGATCACTGTCATCCTCCAAAACCGCAAGATGTTGAGTCTTACTTCAAACAAGCTCATCTGGACGTACTCTCCACACAAGTTCCAGCGAGAAAAAAAGCAACACACACGCACTGTAAAAAACAAGGATGTCACATAGCGCGCCCAACTGCGCACATGTTTAATCTGGTGCATGCCCTGGTCCCACTCTGCCGGTTGCCTGTTCTCCTCCAGCACTCGCAACTCCGCATGCGTGGGAAAGTTCGTTGAAATCCGCTCCGGCAGGATGCGTTTGTAAACAAACGTCCCTTGCATTTCCTCCCCGTCTCTCGCACGCTCCTCTTCCTTCCTGCTGCCTTTCTCCCGGCTCATTCTTTGAGTTCCAGTTTTGATTTTTTTTTGTTCGCCTTTTCGTCTCCGTTGCACATGTCGGGACCATTTGCAGCAGCGGCACAGCAGACGAACGAACGGAGAACGAAGTGAAAACATGGAGTAAAAGTTGCCAACTGCGTTTCAGGATCTTCCAGGTCCATTTTCGACGGTGTCCTTTCCGCTAGACCGCCTAGACGCCTTCAACTTCTGAATGTGTCCCCTCTCGAGGACTTTCACCCGGGCTCCGGTTGGTTGTATATAATTACATACATTATTAAACTACTTCACGAGAAGCCTTTGCCTGACGCTCCCTGGATGTCACTCCAACGCGCGGAATTTCTCCTCAAGAGGTTTGAAGCTCTGTTTGTTTTTTTTTTCCCCCGCCGAAGCCACCGAAATGGTGCACGTGGTCTATGATGGTCCAACTTGAAGTCGCAACCACTTGTGCACCCACAACTCCATAAACTGTCCCGAAAAGAAACTTAAGCGTCCAGACTCCAGCTCTGTCTGGTGAAGGAAATGAGTTCAATTGGATCGCACCCAGAACGGGGCGAGACATCCGGGAGGGTTTCGGAAAGTTCTCACCAGCGCCGGGATCACTCGATGCCTCCCTCCTGGATGGCCTTAATTCGGCCCAACTCCTGAAGTCGTACGTCTCCCGAAAGCAAGCGCACATAATCGTGTGCGTGATGATGAGTGGTAATCAGTTAAATTATTATGGTTTTAGCTGACAATTTCACATCACCGTCGTCATCGTTGTCGTCGTCGTGTCAGTTCCTTTCCCACTCCCAGCTGCCGGAAGATGTGGTGCGCCAGCCCGTCCAATTGCACCCAAGGAAGCCGCGAATCGACCGCGCGCATACATCACATCCCGGCAGCAGCAGCACCAGCGTTTGATTGGCTCAATTGAAGTTGTTTGAACTGTGACCGGGTGGTTCCTCTCGGTCTTGCGTACTACCCCCTGGTGGTGGACGCGAACGAGAAGAAAATTTATTCGAATTTATTCAGATCGTTGTCTTATTCACAGCGCTGAGCAAGTGGATTTCACGCTCCCCCTTTCCGTCCGGCGCTGTCGAAACCAGTGTCGGACGGAAGGAATTGGGCGCAAGAATGTCCGCTTCCCCGTTTTGCGTGCTTATCGCTTTCCCTTCGGGTGCTTGTGTCTCTTCGCCTCGGTCAATTGACCGGAATGTTAATTCATCAACATCATGTAGCGGAATAAGAGTGCGACATTTCGAGGGAAGCGCCCAGGAAGGCTCCATTTGGAATGCATTTTACCGCTCGCGGTGGAGGCACAGCTGTTTGGTATTCTGGTGCAGCTCTTCTACGCCACACTGGTTAACGATTCTTATCATCCGTGCTCGATCGTCAGAAGCGTTTACAGCGTTCGGCTCGTTCGCCGCGCTGGATCGTATGGAAATGTTTCACTTTTACGATCAAGACCTCAGCGACTCAGAACCTCGCTCCATTGCATAATATGCCACAAACGCACAAACACACAACAGTTGACATTTCCCTTATCGCGGTTCGTACGATCAGTCCGCAAAATAAACGCCCTGCCTCGGCAAACAAACGCCAGTTGGCCGGAAAGAAAGCCGGAAGCGCGATCGGGCTCTGGCCCGCGCCGAGAGCGTGGTAAAATAAATCGTGTTCACCTGGAAGCTGGAACCAAATCCGAAAGGCATGAGCTGAAAGCAAAACGACGGAACCGTTTTGCGCGATACCGCCCGGACCGCAAAACCGGGCGAAAGGCGCACACAGCACAGCACAACACCGCCATCCGGGCAGCGTTGCATACCGCGATTGCATCCAGCAGTTCGATCTCGACCGGCAGCTCGTTACGTTAGCGCTGTGCCGGGGAACACGAGCAAATCTGTGTCAGCGACGTCCGCGACCAGACCACGCGCCACGACTCACACCAGAAATGTCGAAAGAACGTCCCCGGACGGGCAGGGTGGCTGGGAACGCTCGACAAAGCTGTCTCTTTCGCCTAATAGTTTTATAATCGACTCGGTACGCCTACGGTTTTTTTTCGCGTCTCTTTTCGTGTCTTTTCCGCCTTTTGCTTGCCGGTGGTTTCGACGACGACGACGACGCCCGGCGACCTTTCTCCTTCTTTTCTTTGCAGGGAGTCAGCTGGTAGGGTTGTACGTTACTCTTATTTCGCTTTGAAAATGAAAGTTTTATGTTTGTTTTTTACTTTCGAAACTCTTAGTAAGAGTCTGTAACTGCCACTATCTAATATGCTTGAAGATAATTCAAACAATTAGTAGAAATGAAGAAAAAGGAGACATTTATAGAAAACGTTAAACACATACACAAAAAGTTATTAACGCTAAAAAAATGGAAAGCATGCACAAACAATTGAAGAATATGAAAAATTAACACATAAAAGGTAGATTCAATAGCATGTGGCAGTAAAGTAAAAACTAGCATTAAGATCTTGGAAAACTAGCTTCTATTCCAAGCAAAATTAGCAACAACACACGAAACAGTAAAATTTAAAAACCAATGACAAGAAGTAAAAAACAAATCAAACATAAATGAAAAAAAAAACATAAATAAAAGCTTAAAAAACAATTTTAACAAACAACAATTAAACAACAAAACAACAAAAACAAAAAAAACTATGTAAAAAAGAATATAAAACTATGATGGACAGTTAGCATTCAAAGTATTCAAATCAAGTGAGAACATACGAAACGAAAAGGGGAACAAAATTAAAACAAAGTAACAAACAAAGAGATAGTAAAGAAAATAAATATGCTTACAATGCATACTGCAAAAATCATATGCTCGGAAAACAGTTAAAAAATCAATTATTCCTAAATAGAGTATGTTTTTCCATATTAATGGTAAAAACAACAAAACACAAATTGGAACACCCCCTACGTCGAATCACTGCTACATCAGCACCACCTTCCCGGTGCTTTACAACACACGCCGAGGTAATGGCGAGCGCTGTCTCACTTCCCTCGCCAGCTCCAACAGCTGACCCGGTGCCGGAGCGCGGATGATTGGAAGCCGGGCGGAGAAGCAAGAGAAAAAATCAACAGATAACCGCCGACAGATAAAACACGACGCTGACGACGACGACGACGACGGCGACGCGAAATAAGTCCGCCATACAGCCTCCTTCCCAGGCAGGCGACCGGCGTGGAGGAGAAGGTGATGATGTAATGCTCGCTGTCCCTTTCTTCTCATCTCAATCGGCACGGAAAGCCAGACAGCGCCATTATGTGTGTGTGTGTGTGTGTGTGTGTGTGTGTGTGTGTGTGTGTGTGTGTGTGTGTGTGTGTGTGTGGGGCTGTTCCGTGAAGCATTTACCATCTCTCACTTCTGGTCGGTCGGTTCATTATTAATACATAATTCACGGCGGCCGCACCTGGGACACACTCCCGCGGTCGGGCGGCGTCCCCACCCCCGGGCGGCGGGCCACGGCAACAGCAGATAAAAGCGAAAACCACACCGAAACGGCGAGCGGAAAATCACGTAAAATATTAGCAGCGAAAATTAAATAATGCGGATGTATTCATTTCATGACCAAATTCCGCATCGGGTGCGCGCGCGATCGCGAAACTCGCTCGTGGCGGGTTCGGGGATCCGTGGCCGTCGTGGCAGCGCGGAAAGTGAAAGGTAATGTGGCCAGGCGTCGCCCGGTGGGGTTGCGGCTTTTTTTTTGTTTTGTTTTGTATGGCTTTTTTGCATTTCAGGCCTGCTCGTTCCAATTCAGTTCCCCGATTTCGTCATCAATCGAAAGCAGCAGGCGGAAGATCCGCCGGAGACTGGACGTGGATCGTCGTGTTCCCACCTCTTCGCCGTCATCTGCCAGTTCTGCAAGCAACGTTCGATCCACATGAGTTTGCCTACAAGGTATTTTTGGATCCAGTTGTTTTTCTTGCTTCCTCGAGAGGGAGGCTCATCTGCGCGCGACAGGGAATAATTAACACTACGACAACGCACGAAGTGTATGCCTGGAAGCGAAAGACACACAGCCTACTGCACGCCACTCGGAAATGAGGTTAAGTCTTCTTTCCATTTCCATTTCGCCGCGTTCGAATCACGTTTTGTTTTTGGCAATCACACCAAAAAAAACTTGAAAGTCACCATTCGGAAACGTATTACGCAAGCGTCAGCGCTTAGAGCTCACGCAATGTGAAGCTGGATGCTGGCGTTTGATGTGAGAAAGAGAGAGGAGAGATGGAGAGATCAAGGGTATGAGGCCGCCGCCACCAGTAGTTACGTATCACGCAATGTCTTTTGACAACGCTTCTTCTCCGGGATTGGCCACCCAGTTTGATGAGCTTAAAATGCTTCCGTAAAAGGTAAAAGCATGACTTTCGGCCACAAATGGGCAAAGTGAGCAGCTCAAGCGACAGTTTCAAGGAAATGGTGAGACACTCTTCTTAAAAAGCTACTCAATATATAGCTCTTCAATACTATAAACTTGACATGTGTACAGTAAACTTTGTTGATGTTTCAAAGATTTAGCTACCTTATGAAGCAATTATGATTACGATGATTAGCTTCATCTTCTGCATTCCGCCCGATTCGTAGCCCACCAAGCAAATGGTTTCTCACCAATACACTCCTTACACACTCATCTCGTTCAAATAATGAGCTGGTTTACTCGTCAACTTCCCATCTCAACAAAATGCAAAAAAAAGGAACAACATTCCATTTGTTAGTTTGTTATCTCCGCAAACACCTGGTCGTAAACATTTGCCGAACTGATTTTGGTGCGCTGTGAAAGATAAACAAAACACGGCAAGAATCGATGCTGTTCACACTTCTATTTACCGCGGTCGCGGTTGCCAAAAATGGCAGCTTTTTTCCCCCTCGATGTTCCTGACTGTACACGACGGCACTCACGTCCACGCGCCACTCATCAAACGGGCCCTGGAACCTGGTGCCGGGCATTACAAAACCTGCGCCCGGTACCTGTCGTGGCTTTTCACATGCTTATGGTAATGAGTCAATTGAAATTCTTCCCACCCCATCGTACAGCCCGAGCGCGAGATCGTTACGCCCCGCTTTCCAAAGATCTTCGCGTCGCGTCGGCGGAGGCGAACTTTCGCCCGCTTCCCAGAACCCACACAGGCGCGCGCGCGCCCGCAGAGGGACGGCCATTAATTAGCTAGTTTTGAAGTGATATTTACGACGAAGTCGCTAGAACGTGCCAGGAATGTTGGACGCGCCGAGTGGAGTTCTGCTGTATGCGCAATGACTTCCGGCCCGGTTTTCGCGTGCGTGTGTCATTTTGTTTTATGTGCCGTTTTTTATCTCTCTCTCACTCGCTGTCTCTCTCACGCTTCTGTTGGGGCCGTTTCGGTATGTGTGGGAAAAGAATGTTGACAGGAGGTTCGCTTGACACTTGCCCATTAAAAAGTACCGTGCGGGCACGGATTCGGTGGCCGAGAGTGGCTGCCGCTGCCACTGCTGAGTCAGCGAACCTCCTGAGTGCCCCGAGGCTAGATCCTTTCACGCCGGACACACCCAGCGATCGGCCGTCGTCATCAACGCAGCAGCATCGCCATCAACATCGTCCGTCAGGCGCTGGAGTCGGACGCCGGGTCGCTTCCTTCGCCCGGTTGTGCGTGTAGCCTAATTAAAGGTTTCCAACTCCCGTTCGTTCCTCCTCCGGTTGCGAAGAAGCGCAAAAACGGGTCGGAAAACGAAAGGGCCTGGTCACGTGAGCGAACAGCGGAGCCTCATCTCATCTCGCATCTCGCGCCTTTAAAAAATATCCTTTCGCTCTCCTCGCGCTCCCGCTGCGCGGCCCTCCCCAGCGTCCATCATTTATTTTGATGGCTGTTTCCTTCAATCAGCGCATTGGAGCCAAACCCTCTCCCTCCTCCAGCAAGAGGTATGCTGGAGCGTTCTTTTTGTATACCGTTATCCATTCCGCACAACTCGGGCAGGATCCAGCACGATCGTGCGAGCGACCTGTACTCAAGCCCCGGTCCCCCGGTGGATCATGCCCCGAGGGCTCGCACTGGGCTTGCCGGAGCGACGCCGCTCCGAGCGCCAGAAGCGAAGCCTTTCATGTGATCCGATATCCAATTTCCGGCCGTACCGCCGTACCGCTCGTTCGCGTATTAACGTTGGCCCGTGGTTTTGTCGAAACCGAAGAAGAGCAGCAGAACAACCGGCACAGCGAGAAGAACAAAAAAAAACACATAACCCGAAAAATGTATACATTGTTGCAGCGCCGGCCAATTGAAGAGATGGGCAATCAATTGGAACCGCGTTCAGTGGAATGTTTTTTTTTTTCATTACCGCTTGTGCGCTCCGGAATTTCTTATGCCATTCATCTTCCGGGCCGGTTGCCTCCAAATATGGTAGAGTGAAACGAATCCTTTATCTGTCAAGTGCTTGCGCTGACCGAAGCCTTTTAAATCGAGCTCATCAGCTCGTTTTCATGTGCTACTTATTGCACTGGTACAATAATTACTACGCCCATGGTATATCCATATCAAATCTTATCTCGTTTTATGACTCGAAGTTAGTTCGAAACATTGGAAAGATAATATACGAAAGTTGTTTCTATGAGAGATTCGAACTTACATCCTGCGCATTGACGCACCAGAACGCACACACTGAGCTATAGCAGAGCGAAGCTTATAGTAAGTGGATTCAAAACCGGATGTGGCTATCCGTCGCTTCTTTCATCTCTTTCTCTCTTGCCAACAAGCGCTCTAATCGAAATGTCCTTCGACAGGAAATTAAACCGTACCATCCACACCAGAAGCGATCAGATTTCCAAGCCGCATCGGAGGGAAAAGCTCTCTTCTGTGTTCCACCTTAGAAACCATGGTTCTCGGTCGTAGTTGTGTGGTCGAGTGATCGTATAATAATTCAACACTTCTGCCTCTTCGCCCCTTCTACGTCGTCGCGTTAAAGCTCTAGCTCACCACTGTCATTTGGCGCAAGATTTTAATTTCCCCTTTCGAGCCGAGTGGGAAGTGGGATGCGGAACCAGCGAGAACCCTCCGCGGCGTGGGTTTGTCAACAAGTGGTGTACACCAACCTGTCTCGCCCGGGCAAGGAAGCTGCCGAACGGGCGGAGCGGAGGTTCACGAAACCGGTTGCTGGCTCATTCCGAGTTCCGTTTCCATTTCGAACCCTCTCAGGCCGGGATCTAGAATTCAATCATGCCGGTTCCTTCTTGCACCACAACACGTGCAGGCAGACGGCAGCGAGATAACGATGAGGATGTGAGGATGTTGAGCCCCAAAGACACAAACACCGTGGCGGCTATCAAGTGGCATATTTTGAAAAGAATTAATAAACATCACCGATCGCATCGGGCGTACCGCGGCGGGGCCTCTGAACCCGGATCGGATCGGATTTGAGCCGCGGTGGAACGGCCGGCGGTGGAATGCGCAACGTGGAGCATGAATAATATGAAAAGCAACGACGACCGGTAGAAGAACTTCGGGAAGAGAGCCTGCTACCGTCGCGTTTCGAGAGCGAGAAGAAAGGCGGTAAAACGAAGGAGCCCCGTACGCGAACGAGATGGAGCACGAAATTCTCAGGCCGCATAACAGACACTTTAATATTCTATCCGGAGAAGCCCTAACCCACATGGCCCCCGCAGCGAGGAGGTCGCTCGCTCGCCAGTTCCGCAACACAAAAAAAAAACACTCCCTCGACACTCGAGCACGAGGGCTGGGTTCGCTTGGGTCTTTCCTCGCACTTGCTTCCTCCACGGGCACCGACGCATATTTACATATGTCAAAAATGCCATCCGAGTTCGCCGTGTGCGTTTGATTGAAGAACGAGAAGGAGAGACATAAAAACCTCCGCCCGGGCGTGCGTAAAGAATGGTTTATGCTGTGCCCACCGAAACGAAAGAAAAAGGAGTGGCGCATCTCACGAACCATCTCCGCAGAACTCTCGGCTCGGCTGCTGAATAATTTATCGGCCAGAAATATGATCCACCGCTCCAGCGGCGGCGGCAGGAAAGTTTGAGCATTTCTCCCCGAGTCAACCCAAGGGGACAGGTTCGTCGCTTTCGCGCGCACCGCAGTCTTTCGTACGCGAACCGAGAAACAAATGCAAAATTAACAACTCGTCGCCTGTCACAAAAGGCTAATCGGTTGAGGAGATGATTTATCGATGTCCCTCTTCGCTTCGCTCTTCGTTTCGTTTCGCACACCGCGAAGCTCTCAGGAAGATTTGGAAAGCATAATCCCGGCTCACAAATCGTCAATTTCTTTCGGTGTTTCTACTTGCTCTTGGTCTATGCTTCTATGCCACTTTCGTACGCCTCATTTCCCCTACGGGTGCGTTTTTGCGTGTGTCACCTGTGCGCCGGCCTGTTGATCCGCAAGGATGGTGGTCCCCGGTGGTTCATAAAGGTTGCGCTGAACATTCCCGCTGAGTGCGAGTTCATTATTTGCTCGGCCGGGAAGAAGAGCTTACGGTGGTGCAATTAATGGATTGCTCGACACGCTTGCAGCCCTGAATGGACGGCACCGGAGAGCTCAAAGCGCATCATGGTAATGCGGCAGGAGTTTCCTCTTTCTGTTCCGAAAGGATAACTCCAAGAGAGAGAGTGTGTGTACAACAAAAGCGAATACCACACAGGAAGATCTTTTCGAAGCGAAACTGCACAATGCGAATGCGTTCTTTCCCACGGAAGCGACGCTTTCTCGAAGCAATAATGAGCATTGTCATTTTGTGGACTTTCTCTGTCTTACTCCAAGAAACAGACATTAGACATACACATTCTTAGTAGTTGATCTTGAGTTCTTGACTGATGTTGTTAGTCCTTCTACATCAAAATAAATTCATCAACCTATTCCCCAGCACACTACTTCTCCTGATCCATTTGTTCTGAATGTCTGAATGACATCCCTGAGCTAGATGCTAGACAATCTCTCCAACATCCCGCTCCTATCACAACCGATCTCCATTCCAACACGGTCGCTACTATTTGAATAAAATTAAAACCCCAAACGCCAAACTTCCCAATCCCGGCGCATATATCATTCCCTAGGACCCTGGACCCGGGTTGCGGAACTATCTTCCGTAAGCCACGCCACGCCGTTCGCCCGTTGACATCTGTGTTTGTCTTAAAATTAACGATTCTTCCAAGAATTCGTCCCCAAAGCGGAGCACCTTGATTTCGTCAGCAAGGGGCAAAAGAACCACTCCGATTCTATTCCTACTCCACCACCACAGTCACCGCGGACACCCGGCGGCGCGGTGACAGAGAGTCGTAAAAATTCGTCCCATTTTAACGACCACGGAAATTACGCTCATAACTCAGGTCCCAGCCCAGGTCATCCGGCGCAGCGAACGGCAGCACGATAGAAGCAGTTGCTTCTGTTGTTGTCATAACATTTACGATCCTCTTTCTCCGCGATATCCGAGCGCTAGAGAACGTCTTTAAGTCTAAAAGACGCCCTCAGAACGACCCGTCGGACGGACGGAGAAGTAAAAGCCACACGAAATTGTCCTAATCTTCCCGATTAGAGGTGGAAGATAAAACGGGGCGGCTTCGCATGGACCGTCCTCGCGGGTAAAATATGACGCCCCGTTTCGGGCGATTGTCCGATCGTGTCCACCGGGAGCCAGCATCCACCGGCCCGGCAGACATCGCCCCGATCGAAACTGATTAGCGCCTTCGAGGAAGCCATTACGATTGGCCACATCGGGGGCCATTGATTTTATCGCTTTACGACCCCACAATAGACCGAGCAGGCGGCTCCAATCAAGTCGAGTGCGGAGAGGTTCGAGCACCGTTTTCGATGACAAAACCTCCCCGCGGGCATCGGGACCAAACTGCCAATGCAGATCATCAATTTCTGCGGGTGGACGGAAGCAAATCTTCATGCACATAAACCCTCATAGCCCCGGATCGAGTGTACGGCGAACACCTTCAATGCGATCCCTTTCAACACACCAACGCCACAAGTCCTGTGCGTTCTCTCGGTTCTCTTTCAATGAGCATCAAGCAAGTTGAACTGGCGTCCATGTTTCTTCGCTTCTAAATGCGCTCCATTATAAAAGGATCCTATTTCCAAAGGTCCTCACTTCTCTTCCACGTCCACGTCCTCCACACGGCACTTTCGGGACACACTTTCAGGTCACTGACAGGGTGCGCATTGTGTTGCTGGTGTTGATGCTCGTTAGGTCTTCCTGCATTCCAACATAGCCTTACAGAAAGAAAACCGGTAACGCTCTCGACGGTGCCGGTTCATACAGGAAGATATAATTTTTATTTTGAAAACCAAACCATCCTCAAACGACACCGTCGGCTGCGTCCAAGACACACTCACACCAGCAATAACCTTCAGGACGAAGCGTAGAAAACCATTACGCAGGCATTACGCAGGCACCCTGCCCTATCTGCCGCACTGATTCTGACGCGCACATCCCGATGATCCCGGCCAGACCGGTGCCAGCGATCAACGAACCTATCTCTATCTCGATCGCGCCGCTAGAATCCTGGAAACGAAACATAGAACCGAGCACCCCGGGAATGAAAAATGACGCAAAATGCGTGCATCGATTCCGTTCCAGCGCATTACGTTTGTCTCCTCGTCTGCTCTCGAGGAGACTTTATCAAAACAGGATGTCCATAACTAAGCCGGAGGCAGCCGAACTCGAGTAGGTAAAAAGGATACATGTGCCCCGAGCAGGGGCATACAACGCACAAAAGCGAAAAAAGGATCTCAACGCTACAAAGGAAAGCTGGCTCTGGCCCTCTGGTGCGGGCGGTGCGTTGGTGGTGGCAGAGCCTCTTGTGCCTTCTGTTACCTCGTGCTTCTTCCTGCAATTCGGAGCGTGGGAACGGTTCTGCAACACGAGCCTCGAGGCGTTCTGTCGATCAGAGAGCACACTTTTTTCTGTTCCTAGTTTTTGGCTCGAGAACTTTACGATGCTGAGCCTCCTTCCTATTTGCTGGGTGTTAATAATCGGTTTTCCACTGCGAACGAGGCGAGGCTCCTCTGCACGCGAGCAGATGATCCAGATACCCAGACGCGCTTGCGCTGTAGGTGTTCCCAGCCGGGCTTGTGCTGTGAAATTGTTTCATAATTTATTCCCGCTGCGAATAAACTGTTCCGGAAGCCGTCTCAAGGGATTCAGGTTCAACTGGAAGAACTGTTCTCATGTCTGCTGCGATCCTGAAGAGAACCCAGATTTGCGCCAATGGAACGCCCCAAGAAGCTTATCTCGTGTGCGTGCTCTATGTGAAATTGAAATTGAACTGAACCATTACAGCCCTTAGTGTTCCGTGTTCCAGCGCGGTGATTTACCCCAGCTACCGATGCCTCGGCCCTATCAATTGTCCAGCAATTAGCGTCACGTTCCTTCGTCCTGGGTCCACCCGCTCCGAAAGAGCGACATATCGGTGACCAACCGGCGCACGGAAGTACAGCTACTCGCAGATTAGCGAAATTAGCACCCACGAGCTCCGCGTCCGCGACTTAGAGACCCCAACACACCACCGTGACAAGTGTTCGTGTGTTCCGTTTCGGTTCACCGTCGAGATCGGCCCGCTCGTTTGTGTACGGGCGACCGTTAATCAAGTTTTATTGCCTCACTGAGCACGCGGGCTTGGGCGGTGAAGCACGGCGACGGCGAACAAAAAAAAACGGGAACACATACTGCACTAGCGCCAATCGAATCCGAGAGTGCGCCAGTGCGAGAGGGCTCGTGCACCGTCGTCGTGTGCACCACCAACTTCCGCCTTTTCGATTTTCGAGTCGCGCGGGTGCCGTTCTCCAGACGTCATCCCGGCTCGTTGTGGGAGGCGCGGGCACACCGTGACAGACTAATCCACTTGACTTCCGACAACTCGCTTACGTAAGGTGACTTTTCAGTTATTGCCGACGGTTGGGTCGATTTCCTGGAAGCCGATATCCAGGGAGCGTCCAACATGTTAGTTCGGATTCTAATCCATCCACGGTGGATCAAGTCATCGCTCCTCCAAACATGGCAACATCCGTCTGTGGGGGCGTTCCGACCTACTCGCGCGCAGTGGGCCGGGCGAGAACTCATTGCACATTTCACACCAGCGGCCGCATCGTCCACACCTTCCCTTCGTCGAAGGTTACGCGCAGCCGCCGCCACCACCGACCGATGGGCCATCCTGTGGCTGGAAAATATTTGCATAAATTACGTGCCATACGTCAGCGCGTTCTCACCAGCCTGCTCGTGCAGCTACCATCGCAACCTGCAATCCTGTTTTGCCGGTATCGCTCGCGCGCGCTCGCGACATTTGCTTCCACAAAATGACCGCGGGCAAGTTTGTAGCTTGTGCAGGGTCAACCCGGCACGACGAGCGCAACAGCGCTCCGAGGCAGTGAAAGTTCACCCGCCCGCCGCAAACCAGCGCTGCGCCTAGAGATTTATGGGCAAATATCCGTCGCCGACGCCGACCGACTAGAACGCGGAAGCTGGTGCCCGATGTCTCAGGCTCGAGGAGCTCGGTACGGTGGAGTCACGCGGGCAGGTAATTACTTCATTGACCAGCCCCTTTGACTATGGCCGCTTTGCACGCTTTGGTGAGCCGTCTCTAGTGTAGTAGTTCAATCGAAAGTTTGCTTGGCGCGCAGTTTAATGGTGGAGCCCTCGAGGATGCCGTGCCAGAATGTCGTGGGAGCGTGCGCTAGAACACTGCCCTCTTCAGTTGTTCTCCATCCAGTGGGTGACCTTCTTTGGGTGCGATGTGTTTGAGGAAGTGTCTGACACTTGTGCAACCGTGTACGCCGAGCAAAACTCGCTCGAGGCTATGGTAGACATTAGTCCACCGAGATGACTGGATACATCCGTTTGCTTCCTAACGGGCCGCGTGAAGATAAACGGTAAATGTCTTGTACTAACCTTCGAACGGAGAATGCCACGATCGGTAGGAGAATATGTAATGAACAGATTTGCATTAAAAGAAAAGAGTGTGTTCAGCGAGAACAGGGCCACTCGTTAGGGTCTGAACAGGATCTAGGCATTGAGAAAGAATGTTAGCTGACTCTCTATCTTACAGCGACTTTCTACCTTGAGGAAGTTCTTTCGTTGGGAGTCACGAAGTTACCACATTTATAGATATTCTGGCAGATAATTATCCACCATTTAGGTACAATGACTGAACACTGAACAAAAGCCTTTCCCCATCGAACAAACAATCATCAGATGTAATAACTTCCACCGAAGCCGGTGTAAGGAAACGAAGCAAAATATAAAACACGCACCCACTTGTACACCATCGCGCCCAGGTGGAGTTCAAAATCCGGGAGCCAGAACATGTGTCAATCGATTCATAACTCACCGTGCACCCTTTCCACCGTGGCCAACACACCAGAATATTAATCGTGCTGCGCACGCAGCGCACACACCGTCTGTTGGTGTGTAATTCTACATCATTTAATTGCGCAACATATGGTATTGTCTTATGCTGCTCGTCCGGAATGCGCAGCAATTTATGGCCGTAGGAGCGGCAGGAGTTCGAGAAACGTTTATGACTTATTTATACCCCACGATGGATGTCTTCATCGATAAACACCAGGCGTCAATTGTTGTTTTAAGCCTGGAAGTCCTCCACCTGGACGGGAGCTATCGCTGCGTACATCTTCACATTGGAATCTCGAAAGCCGAATACCGAAACGTCAATTACTTCCGTGCACCCGAGTGGAGCGCTCGTTTTGTTTTGAGGTCTTGCCTATTCCTCTCTCTGTCTCTCTTTCTGATTCAGGTCGTCCGTTCCCAGCCCCTAAACGTTATTAGTTATTTTATTAATTTCTTCCGGAGGCTCTCCTGTCCCTGCGGCTCCATCCAGCCAGCCGGGCGAAACATTTCGAACCTGCGTGATAAACGTTAATTGCCGCTTACGCGGGGAGACATCCGTGCATCGAAGACTGGAGTATCCTCTCCGCTTCACGGGTCTGCTGAATGCATATCTTTTTATTGAACTAGACGACGATCGGTTCCCACAGCCGCCTAGGCTACGTGATTTCGAAGCCCGATCGTAACTTTCCCAGTAGCAGATGGGATGACAGGGCCCATGAAAACTGTTTATTGTCTTTGGCTGGCCCTGTCGATCGTCGTGTGTACACGAAGGGTTGAGAGGGAAGTTTAACCTGCCGAGCATTGTTACACAAAATGCATGTGAGATTCCCTAATTTCGAGGGTTTTCCATGCCTAAATGGACGGGACACACAATGAAATGCACCCTGAATGCGATGACCAACATGGACCACTCGGAGAATGGAAATTACCACAACTTCCTCTGCCTTTCAGCTATTACTCTTTCAATCCTGATATATGAGTTGTTTTAGAAGATAGCTTCTCATTCGAGCTCGATCATATAAATCATGTTTCGCATGTACGAATGCAATCTAAATGTTAACTATATGCGGCTCGAGGCGCTGCTCCATCCTGTTTCCAGACGAACCTCTTGATGGCAACTACGTGAGTGAATGAGCAAACGAGCTTTCTGCATAATATGGCTGCACTTTCAAGGTAGCTGCACACCTCAAACACACTTGCCTGCGCATGGTTGCAAACTGTTTTCCTGTCTAAACAGCAGAACACAGCAGTATGTTCCTTACACGACGGATGGCTCTCGAAACAGAAGATTTACATAAAACATTCAATTAATCGCAAGTTCCAGTACATTACGCGGCAATAACAAAACTTCACCACATGCCACCTGTTCTACCCGTTTAGTGTCTGGCAGGTCCATTGCTCTCCGAAAGTTCGCCTCTAATTCGAATCCACGCGCTAACGATCGTCGAGAGGCATCCCAATTCCTATGTTAACGCAAAAACTATGTGTTCCATCGGAAGATTTCTTTCATTTCTTCTCGATTCCACGGGACAATCACCCAAAGCATGTGTTGGATGAGGAAGCGAAGCAAAAAAAAACAAATCATCAACAAATCTTCGCTCACCTCACCTATAATGATTCCTTTTGACAGCTGTCGAGGGTCGGTGGTAATGATTTTCGGCCGTTCGCTTCCAAGCTCAACGCGGCTAGAACTACAACTATTTCCACACGGTTCTTATTGCCTGCACACCATTCTTCCCGAATCTCTTCCGTTCGCTTTATCCTACAAGGACCCAGACAGCAGTAAAGGATAAGCAAAGGGCCAATGATTGATTGCTAGTTCGAGGAAGTCTCCAAATTGTATCAAACCCGAATGGGAGACCTCTTGCGTCAGACGGGGTTTACAGCCTCCTCCACTCGTACCCCGAATGTACAAAAGGGTCATTAAGGAGTGGAAAGGTAATCGGGTAAGGAACGTTTTAAAAAAAATAATAATAACCGTCCCTTATGGGAATCGATTCACTTTCAATTCATATGCGAGGTTCTAGAGAAAGCAGTGAGTTTTTTATGGTCTCATAATAAATCTAAACCCAACTGCACCATATCATTTCAAGGATTATCTCAAGCTGACACGAGATCCACACTTGAGACAACAACGGGCCACCGATTATAGCAATGAATATTCAAACCCAAACAACCAATCCAACTAAAAGCTTCCCCTGGAAGATCTAATAAACATCCAAACTAACCGAAGCTGGCATACCCGCTGGTCGGACTTTTGCGCGCTTCCGCACTTTATAAACCTCGCCCAAATGTCACTCCCATCCTGCACTACCGGTACCGGATGCACGTCAAGCTTCATGATCTCTCGTCCCGAAAAGGATAGCAATTCACACAGGTTCTTGTCCCTTAGGGGGCATTGGTGAGTGTCCTCCCCGACGCAAGTCATGGTTTAGACTCCCTGTTGCTCCGCTCACTAGCGAACTCAGGGATTTAGCAAACAAATCCTCCCGAAACAGCCAACCGTGCACACGGTAGCGAATGCACACGCGGCGCCCAATCTGCAAATGACATTCCCGAAAAGCGCGACATTCAACGCAACAACCACCAAGCGGCGTTCAAATATCACCCCCCAGCGCAAACGAGTCATTTGCATGTGTCGCCCGGGCATGGGCCCCGAAACGCTAAAGCCTACGCCGCACAGCTGCAGTTGTAATCACGGAAATGGCCTCCACGGCCGCTTGTTCCGGTGTGTGACGTGGATAATTATGAAATTTTCTTTCACCAACGCACAGGCCCCAAAAAGGCTCCGCTCCGAACGTGGCCGGGACGAACCGTGCAGACGAGCGCGTTCTGAAAGATCCTGCCCGTCGGGGGAAACCGCCGACAGCCCGCTTGTTGGCAATTACCACGCCTGACGGTCCAATCGGTGTTGTATGGTTATAAACTGAAATCCATTAATAATACATGTGACACAATATACGCGGAGGGAGAGGTTCTTGCAGCGTGCACAATGCAACTGCAGCTGAAATGCTCGACCGAGGGCACAAGTGGCGTCCATTCTTCTTCTTCGGTCGTCCGCCGCGGTCAGCTACGGGGACGGCACTCGGGGAGATGTTGGGTCGCGTGGTAGCGCAGGTTTGCGGTCAAATGACATTTCCCCCCTGCCCGGTGTTCCCCAGCCTAATTCCCCCGCCAGCCCATCTAAAGCAGGCGCACGTTTTTCCGCCGGACCGGAACCAAAAATGTTCAACCATCTCGCATTACGCGCGTACCGAATCCGCCCATCCACTCGAACCGTCCGATGGAGCGGTTTCCAGTAGCTAGCTACTTTGCGCGACCGAAATGCAGTTTCCACCCTCATGCACTTGCACCCAATTGCATGCACCATTTTACGACGGCTTTAAACCCCCGTTCCTTTGATGACGCTCGAGCTACAACACGTTACAGGTCAAAGACACACTCTGGTCGGGAGTTCTTGAAGACACGTTTCCATCCGTTGGGTTTCAACCGTTAAGTGACCTTTACGAATGGTCAAAGTACCGCGCGGTTGGGTGCGACCAAACATCAAAGACGGCCGTAATCGGATCACTCGAACGGCGATTCCACGTCGCAGCCGCAGCTAACGCCACACGGATTGTCCGGGTGCGGGTGGCGATGATCCGATCCGTTCCGGAAGGGGGCACGACCCGCTACCGAATTAGCGAGCCGTGGGCTGGGCGTATCCACGCGGAAGCCGCTCAAACGAGCAAGAACGCGTTGCCTTAGATTTACTTAACCGTCAAATTGGTGCTGTTTTGGGGGTATTATGTGACGTGGAAAAATCAATGCAATAGAGGGACCGGTGTGCGAGTCTTACGTCCGAGCCGTTGTCAACCGGCTAATTGCGCTACAACGCCACCGGCAGCCAACTCCCAGACAGGTACCGCTGCGCCACACATCAAAACTTCAGCTACCGGAGTTATTTCTTTGTTTGCTGACCTCCCCTCCGACCGTCATTATCCACTTCTCTCGCCGCGCACTTCCCGGCCGGTGCAAGCCAATAATTTCTCCATTTCCCTTGCGGCGCCTGGCCGAGCAAAAACTGACTCTTTTTAATGCGTTATGTTGTTTCGCGCTGCCGCTGCTTCACGGTCCGTCTTGCTGCGAGTTCGAGCGGAATCAGGTGTGTATGTCTCGGTCGGTCGCAAGAGTCGATCGGTCACTTTTTTGCCCGCTGTTGACGCCAACCTCGACGACAACCGGAACGGGCCGAGCTGTGGAAAACAAATCGCAAGCTCTCGGGAGAACACTCTCCGGGACGCGGCAGCCGATGACAATGACGCTCGGACAGGTTCCACAGCCCGGGACATCAGCCCGGGAGTCCCGGGAGTGCGGGCATAGCAGGATCATAAAAGCCAGCATCGATTTAAAGCATGTTATTAATAGTAACGGTTGTTTTCGAGGCCTTCCTTTGCCGGCGGCAACATCGCGGGGAGAATGAGTGAGTGAGACTCGCTTCCCCTTAGCTGATGCTCTCCACCAAGCCATGTCCACTCCAAGGACGGAGTGAGTCTCTCTTTCCGTTCGTTACCATGGGCTACCCCGTGCGGGACGTCTCGAGGGGACGATGATTTGCATAGGGTGCGTTGGAAGCTGCGACTTGCCCTAATGACTGGATAGAATGAAATTACGCAGCACAGTCTTCGGTCCTTCGGCGCACGGAAGATGCGCCCGTGTCGTCCCAGGCTCCTGGTGCGAACCCGATGCGCCTGTTATTGCTGCCACTTTGACCACTTCTTCCGGTCATCTCCGTATCGATCGTATCGAATGGTTTTAGTGCCCCATCACATCCATTCGCCGTACGCCCGGAGAGCTTCTGGTGGTGGTGGTGTTGCTCCCACTGATTTCTGTTCCCTGAACTACACGACTCGATTACTCTGCACCCGCGATCATCCCCACCTTCTCCGGCTCTGGTTTGGAGCGGCTGCGGCTAGCTTTCACGGGGCTTTTTTAATTATTCACCATTTACACCGACACCGCGTGTACCACAAACCGCCAGCGTGAGATTGCTTCCTCGCCCTCTGCTCCGTTGGCGTTGGAGCTACAGAAGCTTTTAGAATTTTTAATGGGAAAAAAGTGACGCGCGCGCGCGCTGCGGCCCAAGCCCGCGCAAGTGTGTTAAAAAGGAAAGATAGGGGCGTATTTTCCCTGAACCCTGAAGCGAGCGCGCTGGATCCAATCTTGCCCCCTCTTCCGAGCGCTTCGATACGTTCGATCGATCGGGTTGGGGTGTATGCGCGAGATGGTATGTCGGAGGTTTTTTTTTTCGTATCTTACCCTGGTTCCTTACGAGATCTTCGGATTTGGATGAGTCATTTCGTATTGTATCGTGCAGAAGGGTTTCTTCCTTCGGGAGCTGGGGCACAGGTTAAAGTACGCCGTTTTCATTCCATTATCGAAGATCGAAGTGATCCGCGTCTATTACATGCTTAGTTGGAGATGGCATGAAATGAGTCTACTGTTTTTGGAGCCAGAACAAGAGTTTTTCTTTCCACGGGAGTGAAGTTGCTGTGTAAAATAATACGGTTAAAATTTCTTACAGGTTAATTGATTCCTCCTCTGAAATATTTTGAACAGTTTTTGTACTATACACTTCAGACATAAACTATTCATGAAAGATCTTCCCAAGTGCTCACATTTCATTTCAAGAATATATTAAACCTGACCTTCCTTCGCATTGCTCCAACAATTGATCGATTGTTTAATAATTTATATTCCGCCGCCCGTCTTCCACGCAGCCCAAGGACAAGTCCCAACAAGCTTCCCAGGTATTTCCTTTCTTCGCCAATACACCCTGCATGATGCACCCATTGCGTACACGATCGTGGGAAATCGATCCAACACAATCTAGGTGCGACTTCCGGCAACCAAGAATCACAACCCAACTGCCAAACCCTGGGAACCGACAGTCTTCCTTGGGCAGGACCCTACACTGCCATTCCATTGCATTGATTGCCCGAAAAAGAAACGCATCAACGCAACTCCCATACCTTTGATTTTGCGGCCGTGATCGTAACTGCAATCGTAATGCATCAGTGCATCGTGGATCGTGCCGCCACGCCAGTTATTACCGGCCGGGAGACGGTGCTTTTTTCCGGAAACGAAAACCAGAAGAAGACGCACACATGACGAAATGTCATCGATTCAGTTCGCATCGTTTGTCGCAAGCGCATGCTCGAGACGGTTCAGTGCCCAGCGGACAAAGCGGGGCGGGAAGAAGCGAACAACCAGGGCAACAATGCAATGCACAGGGCGATGGCGATCGGGAAGCGTGCGACCTCAGGATCGTTTCTTGGACTTCAGGGCGGGAGGTGGTTGTGCATCACACGAACCATGCTTCCGGTCACTCGTTGGGCCGCTCGGTGGTCGCTGTCGGACCGAAACTTTCCCCACACCATGAACGCACCCCGAGGGAGAGATTCTCCGGGGAAGAAGATCATTATTTGAATGGACAATACGTTTCGTGGTCTGTTTTCTGCGACATTCTTCTTGGGTAACACCGGTTGCCTGCAACGAGAACGTGAAGTCAGTGCAACGGAAGCGTTGGAGGCTAATGGGCGATCGGAGTGAACTCCGCTTCCAAAAATTGAACTGCAAAACACGGTCGACGGAAACCAGTGTTCGAACGATAAATCGCACCCACGAGTTCAGATGTCAACACACGGTCGGACGTGTCACCTTGAACTGCCTGTGCTCAGTTCAAGATCTAACACGGACAGTCAACTATCGTCCCTCAACTCCGCGCCAAACCGCACCTTTCCACAAGCGAATGAGCAGCTCACAGATCGAGTGTGTTGACACACAAAACTCCACGAGACGGAAGTGAAGAAATTAACAACGGACCGGCTCAACTCAATTTTCCTACCCAACGGAGCAGCCCAACCATGGAGACATTTAAATTCGTGCGTCTATTGCGTCTCGCCTGTAGTTGGTTCTCTGCGCCAAGTTCCCATGGCTCTAGAACTCGGCCGGACATGATGAATGATGACGACCGGGCCCACTCCCGGTGGTGGCGCAATCACACTCAAACTCTGCCCTCTCGCTCTCGTTAAGAAATTACCCGAACGGATTCGACGATTTACCAATTACGCGACTCCCCGAGTGCTGCCGTTTTTTTCCATCTGTTTTGGGTCATCGTCTCGGGAGGAGGTCCGGAAGCGAGCGGCACCGTGTCGCATCGAAGCGTGACCTGCCGGAAGTACGCACACACACACACGCGCGCTCAAGAACGTCCATCGTCCCATATGACACCCCGAACGCGTCTTCGCGCTCGGACAACTCAAGTCATCGCGCGGCGTTGGTTCTCCACAAAGTACGAAGTCACGCTGGCGGAGCAGCACCGTGTGGGTAGGAAACAGAATAGGAATCACTTCACGGCTCGGTGCGTCTCGCGACGACGACCCAAGACAACGCAGGTAGCGCCGGCAGCTCGCAGTCTAGAGCCGCACTCCCGGAAGCGATTGACCATCGTTGGAACGGAAATGGTCCGACCATATCGCTCCGGTTCTGGTGCCGTGAAATGTATCCTCAACTCACCTCGTTCACACGGAACACTTTTGGAAGACGCAAAATCACTGTAGCGTCGCTCGCCGGAGCAGGTACACGCTCGGAAGAAACGAATGTGCACCGCACCGCAACGGTGACTTGCCCGGTTGTTCTTGCCCGTGGAAGACCCACCCAAGCAAACTTCCTCCGATTCTAGTCCGTTCCAGTGCGCGAAGATTCCGCGTTCTTCCGGCCGGGTCTTCCGTTCCAGTGCACGAACTGCACGTCGATTCTTCCCGCGCGATAACGCGATCTGCCTTCCCGAGCGAGTTCCTTCCATGCAACGCCTACTAGAGCGTCAAGCAACTGTGACAGTTCATTTACATGTGTTAGGCTGTCCGCTTTACAGAGGGGTTATTGGCGAAATTTCGGAAGTTTCCCCGAGGGATGACGGAAGAAGAGCCAACCCCTCGATTCCTTTTTCACGAACTCACCAAATAACTCACCCGCTCGGAATAACGCTTTACGCCGCACTTGAGGATATCCGCACATGACCACGAACGAAATTGCATACACAAGGACACGTGTACACCGTGCGTTGCGCTTACACTTGTTCCGTGGGATTCGGAAGCTCGCTCCAAAGCCGCAAGTGCCGGGCAAGCTACTTTAGGGATTACCGTAATTGAACTGAAACTCACCCTACCCAGAACGGCACTATTCACAAACACATGTCACTCGGATCATCGGAGCAAAAGGATTGCCGGAACCCCGAAAAACGAAACGTAAACTGTTATTATGGCACAAACTCACAGCGTTTCTTGCGTGGACCACGTTCGCTTCACCCCTGCAGGAAGTGTATCCAGTACGCGGCGGGGGAGATGAAGTGAAATTGAAAAAAAAAAAACCGCCCGTGAGCCTTTTGATGAGTGTTTGTTTACGCGATGCAACATACAAACGAATTCAATTAGAAACGGTCGCACGGTGTCGCGTGCGCGGCGTGCGTGTGTGTGTGTGTGTGGTGGGGTAGGGCTGCATATAATTCTCTCCGCAGATGAGTTTGGGTTTGAAGTCGTTCCATTCCTTACTCCCAAGCGGCCCACCACTTGAGGATATGAAGCGAGGCGGTGTATTTAGTGCGTTTGTTTTTCTTCCTTAAAAACGCGTGACGAGTAGGCTCATCAAAGGAGGCAGGAACCGGCGTTTTTTTTTGTGGTTTTGTGCGAAGAAAAAGAGCGCAACAGCAATTACTGGCATGAGGATATCTTCTAGCTATTTATCCAGAGGCAAACTCAAACGACGAGGCAGTAAATTGTATGTTAACATTGTATATATCGATGATATCTCATAATACTCCAGAAGGTGTCAGTCTCGGTATTCAGAACTCATAAGATCTCAGCTTATCTGAAGATTCCACATTATGCATCTATCGTAACCTATGTGGACCTATGTGTCCATCTCCGTCTCCAATGCTTCCAAACTTTCAAATAGATTTAATGTTAACACTTATCATGAGATTTGTTTAATAAACCTAATATTTCATTCAGCTATTTGAACAGCAGACCTTATGTTGTGTATTTTAAAACCCAAAACCATCTTCATTTTCCAAACTGCGATGTAAATAACCATTCGCAGCCCCCAACATTTCATTGCCCACCAAACGAGCCGTCTATGTCCGGTGTTCCCCGTTCAAAAACTCATCCCATCACTCATCCTCCAGAGCCGAAAAACGATCGGCTCGAACCTAAACTTCAACCTTTCCCACAACCCCCGCCGGTCGCAAAAGATTATGACCCCATTTTCGTCAAGCCAAGAGCGAACAAGTATGATAAATGTGGCGCATTATTCCGTCAATTTGTCATCACCGAAACCCCAGCCGAAACAGCGGAAAGGGCTGTGCGTCCTGTGCAGCATTAGAGGCGAATTAGAAACACGCCGACATCCTTTTTCGTAACGCGGAAAACAAATTCCACCCACAGACTCCACCGTTTCGATTTAATGCTGATGATGTTGTTGTCTTACCGCGTGCTTACCAGCGCTGACAGTCGGGCGTGACATTCGGGTTAAGTTTATTTGACAACCGATGCCGCGAGGCAAGCGGGAATGGAAAACAAATAACCCCATTTTCTGGGCCTGCATCGGAACCTCCCAGCGAAAGAGTTAATTTGTGAGCGTCGCCTTTCTTCCTTCCTTCCAAGCGCGCGGGTGGCAAAAAAGGGCTAAATCACAGTCGAAGCGCAAAGTTAGAACGCTTTACGACGAACGCCCCATTTCGGATGCGTGTGCCGCGGGACGTGGCGGATGCCGGGAAATGAGGAACTGATGAGGGAAAATTTATCGCTGTTCACGTTGCACCACACAGTTCCTGCTGCACGCGCTGCCATAATGGCAGCGCGTAGGGGAAATTGCAACGCACTCAGCACGCACCAGGCCGCACGTCATAAATTTGTTCTCATAATTTGTATCGTAAACTTCACCCTCCACTCAACCGAGGCCGAGTCTTCGGAACGGATCCGAAAAGAATAATTAACACAACACTCCACGTCCGCCGCGTCCACACTATGCAAACCGCGCAGCGAACTCTCGCACTCTCCAAAAACACTATAATTAGGTGCGACACAAGGGCACGTGTGCGGGCGGGATGAGGTGACGCACGGTGAACAAATCGACGACAGTATCGCATAAATAACTGGACCCTCCTCCGACCATCTCCGCCCGGAACATCTCCTCCGTTCCTGACAGGAGGTTCGGTGGTGTTTTGATTTCTTGAGCAGCGAAAACTTCCACCCGATCGGCACCGAAAACGTCGACGTGCCGTGCCAGGTGCGTCGCAACACAGGCACACTCCCCACGGTCGACCTCTTAGTGACAACGGCGCACGAGGCGAACGTTGCAGAATTTACGAGCCTCAGCAGACTGGAGTCGAAAAGTAGGAAATTAGATGATTTTTTCTTTCCTTCCCTTCTGCGCGGGACGAGGAACCTGCGGCGAACGTGACAAAGCGGGTGAAAATCGCACCCATAATGATGTTTGTCACCAACGTGTGGACCATAACGCTGCTGTTCGTGGTGTCGTCGCGATCAGAGCCGTGCGCGATCGCGAGTGCACAAATGGCGGCCCATCGGATCGAGAAACGGGAAGCGGGATTGACGTATCTTAATCCCGGCGTGTTGACGGCGTAAGGCCATTAGGAAGTTGTCTTTTGATGTTCACATATTCTGCGCGAAACAATGTGCTCCACCGGACTCAATTAGCGTAGTTCGTTCGATCCCACCGTCGGCTAGTAGGATGTACGATTAATCGAGATTAGGAATGTGTGAGTGAGAAGAAGTTTTTGAAATGGATCACACGTTGGGAGTTAAAATCATAATGGCCTTCAAAGTTAGTAGTGCATCAAATGACTGTCAAACGATTTGATATTGCGATCTAATCGGATCTATGATCCGTATTCTAAGATATTGCGTCCTAGAGATGCCAAGAGTCCAACCAAGATCAACATGGCGACGGTAAGCATAGACTAACCTGTTTGGATCATCATGATTTGTTATGAATAGAGATACTATTCTAGATCACATCCAAAAAATTGATGCCATTATGTCTAGGGTTCCCAAAAAAGAACTCTAGATCGATCAGTAGCAACCTGGCAGGAAACCCTATACGATTAAGTGCTTTTTCCCCCTGCAATGTCCCATGTAAACTACGGTAAATTTCCGCCTCTGAACGTATGGTTTTACCGGAGAACATTGCATTTGCTCAGCATACAAACCACATCACTTTAGCACATTAGCATAGCCACGCATAGCCGAACAATGTAGCAGCAGCATTAGAAACAAACACTTGCTTGCTTCGAAGAAACCCACACCTGGCCCGCTCTTCCACATCTTCCGCATGAAGCAACAACTTAATAAATTACCCATAACCACCACGACGACGACGACGACGACTCTTTCCCTCCGGCACGTACGCCGCATACATTAGCGACGTCAAAATGGCCTTTCCCTAGCTTTGAGGGTCGATCTGTCCTGCGGTGAAGAAATTCTTACCTACTCGCCGTATTCTAGCCGCCTCTGCCTTGGTGGGGACCTTGTTTTGTTTGCGTCGGACGCGACGCATGACAACAAAAAAAAACATCACCTGCGTGTGCGACCGTGCGCTCGCTTTGACCGCATCTAGTGAAGGGCCGGCCGAAAAGGGCTCCTCGGACGTTGACTGGCATCTCACCGTTTGCATATCAATATTGGAATGTGTCCATTCAATGACCGGCGCACCGAGCACCGAATGGGGTATAATGACCTATTGCGGATGTTTTGAATGCAATCTCACGAACGCTGGAGTATGTTCCTGGAGGAACGGTTTCTTGGAACACACGAGAGTACCGCTAATGCTTCCACTCGATCGTGCCCGACGTACCAAACAATGTTTTTTTTTTTTTTCTTTTTGCAATTAGCCATCCACTTCCTGGTTGTAAGTTTGATCGGGACTCCGGCTCATTGAAAAACAAACAAAAAATCTCCAGGAGTCAGAATTCAGCACATGCGCCGAAAACAAGCAACCCGATCGCTGAGGTGATCACTATCGCTCACCGGGCTACAACATACATTTGCATCGGAAATGACGTCCGCGCGCCGCAGGACAGCGCACGAGGCGGGCACACCGAAAAAAAAAACAATAAAGCGCGATCTTCTGGAGCAGGAGCGCCCAACCAAACCGATCGATGATCGCATCCGTGATTTTTCATTCTCACTCCGCCTCGATTTCGTAATCCGTTTCGTTTGCTTTGGGGAGCTTGCCATAAATCGTGACACGTTCCCAATGAATCATACGCCAACTGACCGCCTGCTGAGACTGCGGAGTCGCGGAGTTGAGCAGGACCTCCACAAGTCGTGCTCATCTCCGCATGGGCGGGGGAAGAAGTTCTTGTCGCCCGGGGGCAGCAACAATAAACCAGAAGCTCGAAAACGATTACCATCGTCGTGCCGATAGGGGCAGACGGTGTGGGTTGTGTTATCGTCCCGAATTTTCCTAGGGAAACTCGGACACACAATACAGAAGCCCCGCAGTGCACCGATTCCGAGTACGGCGGGTTTTGTTTCTTTCGCGGACAAAATCTGTTCCAGCTGGCGTAGGATATGGCCGTGGTGGAGCTGGTGGGGAACGCTTTGTCTATTTTGCTGCTAGCAGTGTGCTTTTGTTTTTATTTTAATTTTCATGCCCAGCTTTCCCGGTCGCGCATTAATATGAGATGTGTATGATTTAAATCTTCCATGTCACATAAAACATGGAACGATTATTCATGTCATGTTCGGTGTGTTTTGTTGTGTGTGTACGTTTTTTTTTGTATATACTTTTGCTCCCTTCTCCACCGACTCACCCGCGCAAAGCGCCGTTTACACAAAACAAATTTTCCACATCGAATGAGCAAACAATAGCCCGTTTTAGATTCCGCGTTGATGGAAAACCCGGTTGACATTAAATATTGAAGTGCAACGAACTGCAGCGCTACTCTTTTTTTCCCCAGCGCTCCCACTTCCCATCACGGGGATCAATCGAGCGCGGGTCCTCTAAAACGAATCGGGTTTTATTTTGCACTCGAGTCGATCCGCTTTTTTTTGTTTGTTTGTCCGATTTCCATTCATTCTCGCAATGTTGCATTTTTCATGTTCCGGAACGGAAGCTATGTGATTTTCTAAACAAGTCAGGCCCAGGGCGCTGCCCGGGACGCAGTAAACTATTGAAACGCGATCGAGGCCCGCGGGCCTGGGATGGGTGATAAATTATACATCACCGCACCGCAGATTGGAGGTGCTTCGCTTGGGCAATGGGCTGCGGCGAGCTGGCCACGCTGATGACAGTGCTTTCCATGTCAAATGAACTGTGCTGTTGACTGAATATTCTATCGGTATATTTTCATTCATGTATGTACTCGAAAGCCGAAACTAACCATTAGACTGGATTATGTAACGATAAGGCTATGCTGAGTCGTCATTCTGATTAAAGAAAGTTATGATGAGTGAAAATAAAAACGATCATTTTTATTACATTTCATATTCACTTCAATCCTCTTCGACAAGCTAAGTTATTTAAAATAAATAAATAAATAAATAAATA